>JAJMIH010000050.1:0-94340 GCA_030575175.1 Sugiyamaella novakii
ACACCACATTCTCGAACATGAGACGGAACTCTCAATTTCCTCTTTATGATCCCATGGGACCCAATGGCTCTTCATTCTCACGCCAAAGCGAAGTTGGCACTCTCAGTAGTATATGAGACGTCGCAGTTTTCCAATCTATCGCCTTGATCTCTATATGTAATATGTTACGAAAATGATTATGTAATGAACTCGGAACCCAAACTAGGAGTTCAACCCTTAGTTGACTCTCCCTGATTACGAGAAATATCACTGAAACAAGATATTACTCAAATTGATAAAACATATAAAAAGACGACAATAAAACCATACAAGTAAACAACCACTGAAATAAAAAAAAATAAACCAAATGATCTTCGTTCACTGCCACCCATTAAGGCGGTCATTCACCCTGACCACATTTTCATGTGTCTCAAAGATGAATATGACGAAACTTTTTCAAGCTCTTGAGATGACAGAAGTGTGAGCTGGTCCGCATTATTACCTTCAATGAAGTTGGATATCACTGAGATAAAATGAAGTCCGCGTTCTACAGTTACATTTTCTGCATAAGTCTCATCTCCCCATCTAGAAAGCACGCTAGGAGGGTTCTGCACAAAGTGAGGAACGAATTCGTTACCTACTCGATCCATATTCATTTGAACGGTCTGGCGTTCAGCAAGTATTCCATTACGGAAATCCTCAAATAAGTAAAGTGCGAATATCACTGAATTCACTCGTTTCAAACGAATAGACTGTGATCGATTCCTTCTTATGCCATCCTGTCTACCTCGAAAACCGATATCTATAGCAATGGCCGCCTCAACGTGACTCCCTTCCGGTCTCATAATAGTTAGCCAGTCCATAATACTATTGAATGTGGGCACGCTGAAGACCTCATACTTCTATTACTTGAAGAGATTGAACGATTCGTCATGGCTGCTTTTCGACGACAAGAATATGCAGTTAGAGAGAATTACCATCTTAATAGATGGCAGTGAACGACGGCCGTTTTGTTTATTGTTTTCTTTCACTTTTTGTTAGTTTATTAAGTTTATTGTGTTTATATATATATATATATATTAGTTTGAGTAATATTTACGTTCCATTATCCTTCTAGAGGCGTGGAGATCCGGCTAAGCGCTACAATCCTGATGAACTTTCTGAGCTCGTTATTTAAACGTCATTCTCGTAACCCATTACGTCTAAGTGATGAAAGCAATTTCATGTAGAAATTGAATGTTTCCCTCTCTTGCTTAAAAATCTCTTCTTAAGAACACTATTCATTAGGCTGTGAACTTCATATCTGGGCATGATTACAGTACCATCCTGATTAACATAGGTCGTGGCTCCCAAAATGCTTCTTTCAATACTTCCTATTATTGTGTGACTCGTCCTCTCTTCTTCCTTGATTAAGAAAATATTGAATAAATTTTGTTCCTTGGACTTTGACGACTGTCTTAGCCGTGGTGTCGATGGGAATTGTAATGGTCAGATTCAGTTGTCTGGTACACATCTCTTCTCATACGCAGCTCACAAAAATAATAGAGCTTAATTGGCGTTCAATGAGACTTTTCAGACATGGAATTATTTCAGGTTAAAAGGATTATGGAGATTGGGTTAAAGAATTTGTAATCAGACGTTAAAAACAGTATGACTACCGTAAGGGAATGTAAAAGAATTCTGTTTAACCAAAGTTAGCTGTAAATGCTCCACAAAGATGTCTTAGAATAGCCCTGGCCCTTATCTTATCTTAAGAACTGATCGTCGTCATGCATGTAGGTAAACGCTGCTCTTCATCACTCTCTTTAATGACGGCCCAGGGTCATATCAGACATGCCGACTACAGCAGAGAAGAAAGAGTGCAATATATAAATAATGGATTTGACTGTTGACTACGGCATTGATTTGCTTAACAGATTTTCCGAAACATAATTTGTTAGCTAATCCAATTGACACTACTACTGATATGAACAGTGTTTATTCGATTTTATTTGTGTATGTATGTGTGAAATGAAGAAGCTTGGCAATTTTTATTGATAGTGATAATCACGAATTGTTGTAGCTTAGCTTTTTGTTACAGTAGTCGCATAACTGAAGGGGTCACAGCTCTTATATTCCATTCCACGGGATAACTTCGCTTATAGTGATTATAGTGACATAGACTATTAAGTGGAGGTTGTGCAGTATGTGATGTTCTCCTCGAAACGGCCCACCAAAAAAGTTACCGCACGGCTGACATCTGCGGTTTGGTGGCCGATAACGGCGACCAATAACTTCAAGACTGATGTGACTAATTGCAAGGCTGATATGAAATTTCAATCTGCAGGGACAATAATGACTATATATAAACGTAAACGTGCACGAGAAGCAGATCTAGTATTCGTCCACTTCTCGTGTCTATATCTTTTCTTCTACATTCTATCAAAATGAGCCAGAAATATTTCTCTACAAGAACCTCAAAAGACCTCCTCTCTTTTGAGCAAGCAGTCATTCAAGGATTAGCTCCTGATGGAGGTTTATATATCCCCACTGAAATTCCCAAACTACCAGAGAATTTCTTGACTTCTTGGAAAGATCTTTCATTTTCTGAATTGGCTACTGAGATTTTATCTCTTTATATCTCAGAAAATGAAATCCCAAGATCAGATTTGGAAAAATTGGTTTCTAATTCATATTCTACTTTCAGATCAGATGATGTAACTCCAACTGTTCAATTAAATAAAGATCAAAATCTTTGGTTATTGGAATTGTTTCATGGTCCTACTTATGCTTTTAAAGATGTTGCTTTACAATTTGTTGGTAATTTGTTTGAATATTTTTTGACTCGTAAGAATGCCGGTAAAAGTGAAGATGCTGCTGATAGAGATATCGTCACTGTTGTAGGTGCTACCAGTGGTGATACTGGATCTGCTGCTATTTATGGATTAAGAAATAAGAAAGATGTTTCAGTTTTTATTTTATATCCAACTGGTCGTGTTTCTCCTATTCAGGAAACTCAAATGACTACGGTCTTGGATCCAAATGTTCATACTATCTCTGTTAAAGGTACCTTTGATGATTGTCAAGATTTACTTAAGCAAACATTTGCTGACAAGGAATTTAATGAGACATATCATATTGCTGCTGTTAATTCCATTAATTGGGCTAGAATTGCTGCTCAAATTACTTATTATTTCCATTCATATTTTAAGTTAGCTAAAAAGTCAAATGGTAAAATCACTCCTAGATTTGTTGTTCCAACTGGTAACTTTGGTGATATTCTTGCTGGCTTTTATGCTAGAAGAATGGGTTTACCAATCGATCAACTTATCGTTGCTACAAATGATAATGATATTCTTCATAGATTTTTCCAATCTGGTGATTATTCTAAATCCGTTGGTGGTGCAGACCCTTTTGTCCACGCTACACTTTCTCCAGCTATGGATGTCTTAGTTTCTAGTAATTTCGAACGATTCCTTTGGTATGTTGCTAGGGAAAACCTCGTTTCTAGTAATGAAGAAGCTGGGTCTATTGTTAACAAATGGATGAATCAACTTAAAACCGATGGTACCATTCATCTTCCTGATAATGCCCTTGCTGCAGCTCGTAAAGAATTCTCAAGTGAACATACTTCGGATGATGACACCATTGGTACAATCAAAAAGGTTTATCACGACCCTGCCTCCAGTAAATACATTCTTGATCCTCACAGTGCGGTCGCTGTTCATGCCGCCTTAAAGCGTATCTCTTCAAATCTGCCCGATACCTCTTCTCAATACGTTGTCCTTTCTACTGCCCATCCAGCTAAATTCTCTGAAGCTGTAAATCTCGCTCTTGAAGGTACCCCTGGTTATTCTTTTGAATCAGATGTTCTCCCTCAAGAGTTTAAAGAAATGCAAACCAAACAAACGAAAAAGATCTTTGCTAAAAAACCTGATATTGAAATTATCAAGTCCATTATCGTCGAAGAACTTGCAAAGGAGAAAAAGGCAGTTTTATAAATATAACATTTTGGAGATTCGTAAATAGTAAAAAGCGATTAAATAAATATACATATCTAATACTTTAAATGTCGGTTCCTCTTCCAATCCATGGAATTGGTAAATAAAAGTCCATTTATGTATGCGTGTATACCCATATACTCTCCCATTCCACACCGCCCTTCTAAGGTTAGTAAATAATAAAATAATTTAATTAATATATACCTATCTACTCTGCTTTAATTGCCAACTGTACACCTTCATCTTTAACTAAGATTTCCTCTTTAATTGGTAATTCCTCCTCCTTTACAGCTTCTTCTTCGGTAATCTCTACAAGTCGAGAAGTATTCTGAGCAAGTGGTGCAGCTGTATTTACCGCTCTCTCCAACACAGCAGCTACTCTCTTCTCTAATGCTGGCGAGGAACACTTAACTGACAGCTCCTTGAACTCAACTTCCGCTACTACCCCTTCAATCTCAATCGTTGCTGTCTTACCATCTTCAGAAACTTTCAAACAATCTCCAAATTGTGCTTTTAATAAAGCACAAATTTGACTAATCTTACCACTAGCAGCATGACCATTAGTTTCATGCTTATGATCCGTTGAATCACACCCGCATGACTTAGCTGACAATTTCACCGAAGCTGGTGACGTATCAACTGAAAGTAATACGGCCAAAACTGAATCAGCAATAGCGTCATTCATCACATTGCCAATCCACTCAATAGTTGATAAGTTTCCTTCATGTGTCACCCTTACAGCTCCCATAACCATATACTCTGAAGCCTCCTCCACCTCCGCCAAAATCTCAACTGCTCCAAACATTTGCTCAAGATGATATCTGATTAATTCTGGCCCTGCATCCACAACTACCGTCTGTCTTTCTGTAACTACATTAGTAGTTAACGAAGCATACTCACGAAGATCTGAAACATGAAGTAAATTAAGATGGAAATCTTTCTCTACCAAAACACCTGAAACAATTTGTCCATCATATGGCGGTTCACTAGCTAAATCACCCATTGTACGAGCTACCTTGGCACTTTTAAATGGCAATTCTACTTCATAACAATTCTTTGGATTATAAATTTTCACCTCTCTATCGGTACCTTTACGATCAGCATATTTACTCATTAAAGCACTTTTCAATCTTCCCATATTATTACCTTCACCATGTACAAGAATAATATGAGGAGCATTTACAAGGTCGATAAATCGAGAGTTTTCCTTAAAATCAACATGGGCAGCAAATGATAATTCTTCAACCGCCATCCTACGAGGAATTTTTACTTCTGGATTATTCACTGAACCAATCTCAGGTGGTTCAGTTAACATTTGTTTGGCCATTGTACCTTCAACCGAATAACCAGTTACTAATAACGAATTTTTTGCATCAGGAGCCCATCTTTCCAACAACTCCCTAGAAACTCCGCTTTGTAACATTCCAGGAGTTGCTACCATCACACATGGTCCAATATCATCAAATCTTTCCAAACTTCGAACACTTTTAATATGCTTAAACTGAAATGGATTTGTTCTACTATCTCTAAATTTCTTCCTGATATTCTCATTCATCATGTTAATATATGTTTGATAAACAGCCATGCATTTTTTTGCCAATGAAGAAACATAATAAATGTTAACATCTTCTAATTCAGGATGTGCATCCCAATATTCGTCCAAGATCAATAGAATCTCCTGTGCTCTACCAAGTGCAAAAACCGGTAATAAACATCTTCCTCCTTTTGTAACGGTCGACTGAATCAATGACATCAATCTAGCTTCCTTCTCTAATCTCGGTTGATGAATACCTGTACCATACGTACTCTCAGTAATCAAAATATCTGGCTGCTGAGAAGGAACTTCCGCTTGATTCAAATGTCGATCTTCCTCTCTAGAATAATCACCCGTAAACAAAACTTTAACTCCTCCAATTTCAATAAAATACATTGCTGCACCTAAAACATGTCCAGCATGATAAGCAGTAAACTTAATACCTTCTATCTCCATCGTCGAATGATAATCAACTGTCTCAATCTTATCAAACGACGCCTCCAAATCAGCCGCTGTATATAAAGGCTGATAATTTTCCGGGACATTACTAACTCTCATAAAATCTCCTAATAACCATCTGAAAATCGCCTTTGTAGGATGCGTCATAAAAACTCTTCCTTTGAAATTTGTATGTTGCATTACATATGGCAATGAAGCAGCATGATCCAAATGAAAATGACTAATCAAAAGAATATCAACTGTAGATAAATCATATTCATCATAGAATGGCAATGATGCCAATCCTGAATAAGCGGGATGGACTCCTGCATCCAGCTATAAACTCTTCGTTAGCGCTTCTGCCTCCGGCGGCTGGGCTCTGCCCAGACCCGTTGCTCCACTCTGCGGAGTCACTGCTACTTACCATTACTGTCTTTCCCTTATAACTAATGATATGACAACTTCGACCAACCTCACTTCCGCCTCCAAGCGCTACAAACTGGAAAAGGTCATTCTCGTTAATCTACGTTTCGACGTTAGTTCAGTCCAAATACTCCAATCACCCATCATCTCCTTTAATACCACACACTCACAGGCTCATCCGCCGCTCTTTTCGACATTTCTCCTTCTCGTGATCCTCAATTGGCCCAATAGCTCTGTTGCTTGTTCAACATGAAAATGTCTGAACATACGCCATGCAGAAATTGGTGAAGTGGAAAAGACTGATGTGTCACGTGATGTACTCAGGCAGAAGAATAATCCAAATTTCCATCAATAATTGAAAAGCGAAAGTTTAAGGCTAAATACAGCTTGCTATATAACTCGATATTTAGTGAGAAGTGGTTACAACCATGAGACTGGCGAGCCAAGACCAGTTCTCCTATGAAATCTTGTTTTAGTATAATGATAAGAAATATTCTGGAAAAGCATCAATTATCTCGTATAAACTAACATTCAGAAGGATAAGAAAATAAGGATTAAATATAAATAAGCCTCAATATTTTGAATATATTCTGGTAATAAGATAGTTCCAAAACTTAATGCTTAGTATTCGCCAACCCCGTTAGACGAATAGTCGAGCTGATCACTAGTCGTAAGTATCTGCAGCTGCACGATCCCCTGAATCTCATTTAGCACTAACAGAACAGGACCATATTTTCAAATCAAAGCATATAAATGTCAGAAAGGAATCGAATTTTGATTATTGGAGGACGACAGTCGGGTAAACTAAGTCTGATAAAGAGTAAGTGAGATGTGCGAATTTTAGGGATTCGCCGCCATATTAGGGATTAACAGAATTTATTATAGAATTGACAGGGTCAGTACCGGAAATTCAAGATCAAGCAACAAATCATTCTTCTCTCAGTCATCAATTAGAAATTAAAAATAAGTATTACTCTGCAAAAGTGGATGTATGGATAGATGAATTCGAAGAGGGTGATAAAAATAGCGAAGAATCATCAGGAGTTGAGGAATGGGTGAACGAGTTTACTTCAGAACCAGCAAAAGAAGTTCGCGATGTCCTAGGAGCAGTTATCTATACTTTTAACAGGGGAGACCGTCAAGAGATTGAAAAAATCGGAAAATTCATTGACATTTTGAATGATGAGGAATGGGATGGTGTCGCAATTGCAGTTAGTAAAGGAGGAAGTGCTGTGAACGAAGAACTCGAAGATTCATTATTTGAATCAGGATTTGAGTATATAAATGGAGAAGATACTAATACAAAAGGTGATCATGGAGAAGATGAAATTATACGTGGAGGGATAGAACGAGTTAGAGAAGCTCTAGAGGTATTTCCATGGACTGGAGAACTACAGGAGTTAGAAGACGAAGCTAAAACCGAAGCGGAGTTACCACAATCATCAGCAGATGCTACTTTTGAAGATTTAATTCGAAATATGAGTAAACCAATTTTAAATGAAGAAGGCAGCGAAGAATCTATTGATAAATTTGATTCATTTTTAGCCAACTTACGGAAAGCAAGAGGTAAGAATAGTTTGCGTATCTACTCCTCCTACACACTAACATAGACAGATGAAAATAAAGATATATCTCATGAAGAAAGGATAAAATTATCTGAAGATTTAGCTGATGAATTACTTAATTTACTCTAACCAGGCCATTACTCCATCTCTCCCCTCTTGCCTCCGGCGGCCGGGCTCTGCCCGGACCCGTGGCTCCGCTACGCGGAGAACTCATTGACCCCTGATCAGAACCTAACCACTATCTACATTACCCCCACAACAACCCCCACCGTCCAGTCTATCTATTAATCACTATTTATTAAGTACTTTTATTTGCAAATCATTGAGTCTTTTTCTCACTCTTTCTCTTCCCAAGATTCTTGAAAACTCTCTTCCGTTGTTTGATCATGTGAGTGTACATGATATAAAACCCTGGAACATAAATAACCAAGACAGCTTTTAAAAATAACCCATAAGCAGGGCTCAGCTCCGTAGCAGGCTTTAGTGAAAGAAATACAAGAATTGCTTCACTCCCAGCTCCAATTGGATATAAAATATAAAAGGTGGTATATCTCAACCAAGTGAGAACTTTAGGAACCTTGCCATCAGCTTGGATATTGAAGACATAGTATGAATAACGAATTACTTCAGTAATTGACCAAGCTAAAACCATTGACGAAAAAACAGCATTCGTAGTGGATTGAGGGAAGAGATAACAAATACCCCAGGTGAGTAATAAACGGGATGAGATTTGGATAAGTGTGGTAGGAATCGATGACTTGACAATTCCAATAAGTGAATGAACAACCTCTAAAAGTGCTAAAGATTGAACATATCTTGTGAAATCAGACATTCCCTCAGCAACAAATTTAGATCCGACTAAGGGATATAGTATTAATAAACGAATTAATACTGCTGCCCAGAGGAAGCCACTTACGGCGTTATAAGCGATAAGATAAGACTTAGCCATGTTATAATAACGTTGATAAGGAGTTTGTAATGGTAACGTGTAGAAGGTTGTTACGGATTCCTACAACTAAAATTGTCGCTTTTCGGATGCTTTATCCGCACTATTTATTTTCGAGATCTAGAATTCTGGTAATATTTCCATTTCATCACCCGCGCTACCTTACTATTTATTATATTTGACCTCCTGAAATTGTTGGGGGATAACTGAGCAGCCTTGCATCACGTGCCGAGGTAAGGCCAGTTGGGAGTTTAAGTCGGGAGGAGCGTTACTACTACTGCTATAGCTGATGCTGCTACTACCACTACTACTACTACTATTACTACTGCTACTACTACTAGTACTACTGCTACTCCTACTACCACCACCACCACTGCTGCTACTGTTCTACTACCTCTACAACCACTCTGCCTTTTCATCTTAATTTAATTTAATTAATATCATTTCTACAGCACCATCAATTCGTTCTTAATCCTTGCATTAATTCAGCCAACGCATGTTAGTTATTTTTCCACATGCATCATTTTACAGGGATAATTTAACGACATTTTATTATATGAACCTTGTAATCTTCTTGAAATTTCACGATATCTCACGATAACGTAAATTCACCACACTCACCATGTTGGTAAAAAATAAATTCATATTCTCCTTCTTATTCACCCTACTACTAGGTATTGCTATTGCCTGGTCAGATGAAGATTTGGAAATCTTTGCTCTTCGTGAAGAAGTTGAAAAAGATTTAGGTAAAGGTACAACTTTCTATGATTGGCTTGATGTCCCACAAAATGCAAAAGATGAACAAATCGCTAAGGCTTATAGAAGATTATCAAGACAATTACATCCTGATAAAAATGCTCATCATACTGCTACAGAAAAATATGCTAGATTAAGTCTTGTAGTAAACGTTCTTCGTTCTGAACTTCGTGAACGATATGATTTTTTCCTTTCTAAAGGTTTCCCAATGTGGAAAGGAACTGATTATTATTATAATCGATATCGTCCTGGTCTTGGTACTGTATTAATCTTCCTTTACGTATTCATTAGCTGCGGCCAATACTTATTACTGAAAATAGGAACTGATAGAGATCGTAGTCACATGCGTAGTATTATTGACGAAGCCCGTCGCTTAGCATGGTCAGGTTCATCTGTTGCTACTGCTAATGTTAAAGCCAAAAAGCGTGTCACACTATCAAATGGTAAAAGCTTTACTGTTTATGCTGATGGAAATGTATTTCTTGTTGAACAAGAAGTTGAATATCTTCTTGATCTAGATGAAATCAAGCATCCTCGTTGGAAGGATACTATTCTTTTTAAGGTCCCTCTTTGGTGCATGGGTCTTATAAAAGGTGAAAAATCTGGTTCTATCGACAAAGTTGCTGTCGAAGATTCCGCTGCATCTGAATCACTGCCTCCCAAAAAGAAACGAACTTCTCCTCGACCTGCCACTAAAGTTGCTGGACGTAGAAAGTAATGCTTCTCCCCTTTTGCCTCCGGTGGCTGGGCTTCGCCCAGACCCGTGGCTCGCTGCGCTCGTTTATGCGGGCCAAATTCATGGTCTATACAGATAAACGGTTCTAATACTATTTAAATCAACGTTTCACCCACTGCCATATCTCATCTTTATTGTGTGTTCTTCGCCAGATCTCTGCGGAGTAGGCTGAGGCAGAACCACGTTCCTAGACTGACGATACAGATCCCAACAGAGTATAGGTATATATATTAATATCTACAGTTAATCTTATAAATGCAAATGGGCAAAGTTTAAAAGAATGATCAGTTAGGCAGAAAGCGGTTGAATGTAAAACAAAAATTACAATGTCGTTACTAAGTCATCACGATGCGTTCGTAGAAGGGATGGAAAATCAAAAGCAAAAAATGAAAACATATCAGGGTAAAATATTAGAAAATTTAATTCATATCGTTATAACTGCGACTTCGAACAAGACCTAAATCATCATCTTCCTCATCCTCATTGGCGTTTGACAGTCCATATGATGGAGTGGTGTTCGAACCCGGACTTGAAATGGTATTTTCAAAACGAGTTCCTGGATTAGTGGTTGAATACGTTCCTCTATAATCACCACGGTCATTTTCCCATTCTTCATCATCTTCATCCTCATCACTAGATCCGAAATGACCAGTGCCACTGATTTGTTGAGACATATAACGAGCAAATTGATCACCACTACCGTCAAGATCAATTGATCCATGGTTGGTAGATGTGGAAAGATTACTTTTATGATTATCTTCATCATCTTCTTCATCATATCCAAAATCTCCTTGATGATGAACAATTATTCCATTATCAGCATGATCACTGACAATTTCATCATTACGATGATGCTGTTGATGATAACTGGATGACGATTCATCTTCAATTTCACCCAATTCAGAACCAACATCATCTCCATCATTACCATCCTCGGTTTCTTCTCCATTACCAAGAATAATAGCATTGGGGTTATGCCCATATTCACTACCATCAGGACGTTTACCGCCGAGGATCGTATTATATTGCTCTCTAGTACGAACAAGAGTATGTGTAACATAATGAATCCATTCTTGTTTAGATACTGCTTCAGCAACAACTGGAGAAACTGATTCTGGCGTATACAAAGCAGTGAATTTAACAACTTCTTCGGAAATTAATGTTAAATGTCCCATATATCCAAGACGAGTTTTCTGGTCTTTTTCATGTTGTTCACATGCAGCATGACCTTGATATATAACCTCAGTAAGATGTCCTTCACGAAATAAATCAATGGCAAGAAATTTATTATATCCTTCTTGCATCGGTCCATTTAAAATCTGTTGAACAATATCAAATACAACATTATGAAGAAAATTATTCCAAGGGAATTTGAAAAACATTTCAAGAATAGTTGTAATACATTTATTATCAGCAAGAGCTATTTTTAGTTGATCACCAACAACTGGATTTTTACGAATAGAAGCTTCTTGTTGAGCAAGTGATTGAGCAAGGGTCATTTCATTATCATCAACATCAATAATAGAACTATTCCCTCTTTCGTTACTATCTTCTTCACTAATAGCTGATTGATAATCTGTCCCACCACCAGATTCCGATTCATCATCATCCGAACGAAGTCCATTCGGAATAGTAGATTTTTCATCATCATTTTTAATACTCAATCCACTAATATCTGCTTCCATAGATTTATCCTCCAATCGTTGTTTTTCATTATTCTTATCCTTTTCTTTTTTTGTTTTTTCATCCAGCTCCTCATCATCTTCATCTTCTTCTACTTCTTGTTTACCATCTTCTCTTTCCTCCTCTTCTTCTTGACCAGCGCTCTCTATCTCACCTCTAGCTCTAGCAATAATCCTCTTCACCCTCTCCCTCTCTTCATCTCTTGTTTTAATAATCCCTTCTCCAGATGGATCATTTAATAAACTCATATTACTACAATGAAGTAATTCAGCAATCAACTCACAAATCTTAAACCTTTCAAATCCTAACGGTTCTATTTTGCCAAAGGGTGTTTCAAATTGTTCACTATGCTCTCTAGCCAAAATCTCTTGAAATTTAGGTATACTTTCAGCAAATAATTTTACCAATGTACCCAAATAAATAGGATCTCTTGGTCCAGGAGGGTGAGATTCTAAACTAATCAATAAAACCGGTACCAAATCATAATCGGAATTATTTTTGCGAATAATCTCAATAATAACTCCAACTCCAGTTCCCAATCCTGATCCACCATATAACATCAACCTTAATAATTCCCGAACACATGGCTCACTAACTAATTCCCTAGATAACTCATTAGGTCCAATAGTACTATTATCAGTATTACTATTGGCAGAAATGGTTACAAATGCCTTCAGAAAATCTCCGGCAGCTGATTGCACTGATGAAGACACATCTGGCCCTAAATATGCAATCAATGATGGAATCAACTTCTGTCCTTGTAAAAACTAAAATCTTGTTAATCTCGTTCTACCTATTTTGCCTCCGGCGGCTGGGGTCCGCCCAGGCCCGTTGCTCGCTGCGCTCGTTTTCACCCTCTCACTCACCTCAATAATCCCGGTCGTGTTATCTGATTTATCGCTCGATATCACCTTCAACAAAAAATCCATCAATGGAGGATTATCAATATGCTTCATAAATCTCTTCACAAAATTCTTCTGTCCTCGAATAAATGCCAACATCTCATCCGTCTTCTTATCTAACAAATGCTCACTAATCTTAGTAAAATATGAGGCATATGATATATCCAGTGGAGTAGGATAATCCAAAATCTTCCATATCTCCTCAATCAAATCTGTATACTCCATTAATGCTTCGGTCAAACTCCACACATCAGCAGAAAGGATTTCCGAACAGACTTGGGCATGCCTCTGTTTCGTCTCCTGAATATCATCAAAACTAGAATCATAAACATCAAGCCCACTATGATTATTATCATCATCCACTTCTTCTTCTTCCTCGTCTTCATCATCTTCAGCATATCCAGCTCGATTTAGAAGTCCATGAGGTGGGTGTTTCAGCTTATTCGATAAAGGCGACGAAGAGTCATCTTCCTCTTTATCGGAACCAGAAATAAAGTCCGAATCTCGGATACGTTTGGATGGAATACCTTCACCAAGACTGACATTATCATTCTCAGTCATATCAACATCAACTCCTCCAGTATGAAGATCAAGTTCTCCATTATCATCAGCCATCTCAGAAGACGGTTCTGAAGGAGGAATATCAGGAAGTGGTTTATCATCAAGCACATTTTTACCCTCAAATACCTCCCCTTCATTATCAGCCCCTCCTCCTTCATCTCCACCCCCTTCATCCAAGCTATCATTCAAATCAGCAATATACCGAATCATCTCAGCCATCACTTCAGGCTGCCTAAGATATTCAATCAGTTTTGTATTTGGAGCTAACAATTCCTGAAGTAAATCAGGTTCATTTAATAGATCTACCAATGAATGATCATTTTTATCAAGAATTTTATCGATAGGAGATACGGATGAGAATCCATTTCCGATTCTCCAAAAAGCCATAATGAATTAATGAATTGATTAGTATGTGATTATTTTTGAAGTTTAATTTTAATTTACAATCTTATGATTAATGGATATAACTATTCGACGATGAATAGTGAGGATTGTAAAGATTAAGAAACAAGCACCAGCAATTTGTGGTGAAATTTGTTTCTTTCGTAGTTGTTCTCCCGTTCCCTGTAGCTTCTAATTTTCTCGCCTGCTGAAAAAAACAAGTACCTCTTTAAATATCAGACGACGAGTAAATCAGCAATGGATCTTCTTTCTACGAGGAAAGATTGGTTTTACCTGCTATATTGGTATGTGATTGTATTGTCAAGGCCAGTGCGATATCAAAAACAACACAACAAAACCCAACCCACGCCGGGTAACGGAAGGTGAAAGTGGAATCGGGAGTTTGACCAATTGGCGAGTAAGGAGGGATGGGGATTTATTGCTTGATGAGAAGGTATACGAACGAGCGGAGCGAGCAACGGGTCCGGGCAGAGCCCGGCCCCCGGAGGCTGACTGTCTTGGTAGGTTGGTTGTTGTTGTTGAAGTCAAGGAGAGAGTTTTATTGTGTAGCCGATTGCGCGGATGAAGTTCATGATCGAGAGTGTGGAGTGGTGATGAAGCTGGTGAGTGGTAGTTTCAGACCCTGACCCTACTTTAATACTAGGGAGATTGTTGGAGTGTTATATTCGCTTTGCCAAGGCAATTTAAATAATTTAAATATTTAATTGTATTCGTAGATGAATAAGCTGAAAACTGTATTCTACTCGCTTACTAACTTTATCAAACCGACAGAAAAAGTACAAAATGATATATGTTATGGTCCATTATCATGGTTAGATTGTCAGACAGTGGCTGTCACAGCTGGAACAGCCTATGAAAGAGATGCGAGCTGTCGTTTATCTTCTAGTTCTTAGTTTTTGGCAGTTTTGCCATAACCACTGCCACTTTTATACTCATATTAACGCTCAACTCAGGGTCTATTGATGTGTCGAAAACATTGCCTAATGCAGCGATTAGACAGCCAGTTGATCTATAATACAGTTATATAAATTCATAGCAAAATGAGATATAATTAGTCAATTGATGATTATTATACATCCTCAGATAAAAGTAGTTTCTCATAAATAAAAAGAAATAGGAAGGAATATGATTCTCACTTTATCACATTAACTGTATCACGTGCAGCCGTGCTCACTCAAAGTCAATTGAACGGCAACTTCACATTGCGCGACTTGCAATCATCACAATTCTCGCATACTCTATATCGCTTTCATTACGTCTCCATTAATCAGAATGTCAGAGGAAAAACCAACTACCTATCCTTCTAAAACTGTCCTACAAACATTTAATATTGCATCGTTTGAAAATAATGATACTAAAATTACAAACGCTGCTTTAGAAGGAGCAGTAGAATATTTGCGGGTATTTACAAGAGAAGCCATTTGGCGTGCTGAACATAATAAACTGGAACAAGAAGGGGGTAATTATAGTGGTGAAAGAATATTGGACGTGAAGCATTTAGAAAGTATCGCTGGAGTTCTCACGATGGATTTTTAATGAATTGAGTTATGATTACCGTACGCTTTAAGATAATAGCGAATGATAGGAATAATGGAATGATGGAAGTATAGCTGTGAATCATTCACCATAATTTAAGACTTGTCTTTATATTGGTTTTATGTATTAATGTTTTAATACAGTTTAATTTGACCCTAACCAACACATCCTTATGTGTTATACATGTTAAAACAGCTCGCCAGCTACCGTACCAGCCAGCTTTTGATATTTGCTTCATACTGAGTTCGGCATTCTTCCTGCTAACGATCTAGTAACTCCTTATGCTAGTAACTCCTTGCGAGAAATTACCAGGCAGGTCACTTGTCAATCACACAAGTTGTCGATCGACGCAGGTACAGAAGTTTAGATAAGGGTAAGGGAGAATCTTACGAAATAGAAGACGCTTTCATAACATGAATAATATACAACTTTGGCCGATATGAGTAATATTCCATCATATGAATAATTCACTCGTATAATGCGAAATACTTTCCAAATTCGTGGCTATTTAACGAACAGTAACAGCTTTACTGAATAAACTACTCTCATACTCACAAATAAGACAGCTTAGTTGACCGATACAGCACGTCTACAAACCAATACTACTCAAATCTCAATATTCCATTAAAATTTTTTAACATCTCCACCTCCCTCCCCTCCCCCCTTTTCAACTTCACTCCTAATCTTTTGACCCTGACGATCAGTTTCCTTTATTAGCCTAATTACATCACCGATTAACCCACGAACCTCACTGCTCTCTCTTCATGCCTCCGGCGGCCGGGCTCTGCCCGGACTCGTGAATGCTCGCTCTGCGGGCTATCTCTAATCGTCCTCCCTGCCCACACCCCTGCTCTTCCCTCCAGCTCCCTCTCAAATCAACTCAACTGTGCGACTATCCAAACTGATCGACAGTTTCACACGGCTGTACATTCAGACGCCAATTCAATCGGTTAACAGCTTGAAATAGGCTGCTGCATCTCATCTTTCCCTTTCGTGAAATTTCTTCTCCAGTGATTCTTTTCATTGAAATATCTCCTTTCTCTCTCTGTCCGTGAGATTTATGAGTCACACTTGATTCAAAGTCCTGCGAGAACGAGCAATAACTATCCAATGGCCAGAAAGTCCTTATCATCCAAGTCCAAAAGGACAGTGAAAAAAACTCAATCTTGGACCAAACATATCTTAAGTGGTGTTTTCAGGTGAGTTGAACTGATATCATTCCCCTTCACCCTAACTAACCTCCATACTAGATTGTTTGTTTATTATCTGATCTACTTGTCACTATGGAAATGCCCTCCACCAACACTCTTAACTGAAGATTCTCCTTCTCTTTGTAAACCTCTTCATAATGTTTTTGATCTTGCCAGTCCTCATATATCTCCTTATATTGAACCAATCAACGCTAAATACTCTTTATATGCTCAACCATATATCGAAAAGGCAAAACCATACGTTCAAAAGGGATTAAATAACAGCTTATATGCATATTATTCTCACGTACATCCTTCTGTGCTAAAGGCAGCTGATAAAGCTCATGCTGTAATTATCGCTCCTTATCAAGGTCAAATTATCCTTCTTCATCAACAACATATCCAACCTTTGTATGACCGCGCCAGTCAGTTTTATTCTAAAAATGTAGCTGGTTATATTGATAAATCCTGCTCTACAGGAAGACAAGCATATGCCAATTATGTCGTTCCTTCGTATAAAAAGGTTCAACCTCATTTTTCTAAAGCAAGTGAGAATGTGAAGAGCCATATTTATCCAAAGATTCAAACTAGTTCTGCTAAATTGATAGAATTGGTATTGAAATACTTCACTCAAGCCAAAGAATGGTTCACTCACGCAGTAGAACCAAAGGTTAAATCTGTCTATCAAGATGCTGTTGAACCCCAGATTAATAAGATCTTTGACAGGGTTGTTCCAAATAGAGGTGACTCTGAAGAATCAATTATTGAAGAAGAAAAGATTATCGTGGATGTAAGTGAAATTACTGATATTATTGAATCAACTTCCGTAGTTGCTTCAGTTGCTGAGATTACTGAGAGTGAAACAGCTCTTGAATCCACTCCTTCTTCTACTCCTTCCACCCCTTTTTCCACTCCTTCTACTCCTCCAATTTCAACTGATGAAACAATCCCTCAACCATCACTCCAATTTGAAGATATCAAGAAATACAAATCCATTTCAATCTCTTCTGAACTCTCCAAGTGGAAAGATATCGTTGAAAGAACTACTCTCGAGGCATTCTCCACTTTCCTCGACGATGTTGAACAAGAAAAACATAATTTAATGGAGGCAACTCGCGAAGAATTCACCACTCTTCTCCAAAAACTCTCCAAAGATGAAACAGATGCTTACAAGGAGTTGGACGCTCTCGTAGCTAGTATTGAAAATACTGAAGACGATGATGAAACAGTATCCCCTGCTTTGATCCAAGCAGAATTCCGTCGTCATGCTGATATCATTCGTGGCAGTGCAATGGCTATTCGAGAAAAAGCCGAGCAATTAGCAGCCGCTGTCCTTAACAGAACTGAAGAAATTCGTAGAATTACAATCGATATCCTTGATGAATTCGCAGATGCAAGTCTTCAGGAAATTAGTAGAAAGATGGTTTCCATTGACTCATCATCCCCCACTGCTTCTGATAGAGACGGTGGTGATACCGTTCCTAATTGGAGGAACTGGAAGGAATTTCGTAACCTTAAAGACCGTTTGTTATCCTCTCGACAGGATATAATTGACCATGATATTAACATGGCTGATGTGAACAAAATGCTTCGTGAAGCTCAAGAGACTGCAAACCTTTTAGCCAAAGAATCTGCTCATCTCTTAAGTGGACTTCGGTCTAAGGCAGATTACAATTTCCAAATTCGATTATCAAAAAAAAATAAAAGAGATGAAGAATTAGGTAAAACAGAAGATGAAACTCCTCAAGATGCTGAAATTTATGAAGAATTAGAAGATGAAGTTGAAGTTGAACATACCACTATTACCCAAACTATCTTCCACACTTTTACTCAGGTGACCACTGAACCATCACCAGAGAGTACTAGTGTTTTATTAAATAGTAGTATCAGCGAGTCATCAGTGGAGACCAGTAATAATGTTGATCCTTCATTAGATCACACTGAATCTGAGCCTTCAGAGACTACGACTTTTGCTGACAACACCCCAATAGAAACTACTAGCATTAGCGTGGAAGCTGAATCCATATCGGATAAAGTTGTAGTGGAAAGTGAAAGTGAAACTATTGAAGATACTAAGTCGGTCACCCAACCGACCGAGACAAACGAACCAAGTTCTGTATCACCATCATCTCAACTCCCAGTTCACGACGATCTTTGAGGTGACTATTCCACTTTCTTATATAGTTTGTATCTTGTAGTACTATATACTTTGTAATATTATTTTATTTCATCACTCAGTTATATAGTTATAATGAGGGAGATATTTAAAGTTATAACCTCGCGCTTGTTAAACTGAGTTTGATGACTACTGAACTAGTACAAATGAAGTAAACTTAAGAAAACTTAACTGGGAGTCATTGGAAGACTTGTCCTTCAGTGGTTTTACTCTCCCTCTATATAAAGAATATGATCCTTCAAATTCTCACCATACAATTCCATCAATAATGTTGTTAATCCCATTCAGTGTATTGCTGTTGTCGACCGGGGTAATTGCAATGTGGCCATTAAGTTCGGTGATAGGAGAAACCTGCTTCACTACTTCCACATTGTCGTTCGACAATTGTACTTCTGCAGATGTTTCCTGTCTTTGTAGTAATATAAAATTTCTTGCTACAGTTGCTTGCTGTATCACAGATAATTCTGCCAACAGTGTCACTAGAGATAAAGCTTGGGATCATGTCATGTCAGCAAATTGTAAAGAACATATCAGAGAAATCGCTGACAAGAAATATAATGATGCAACAATTTATTTAGAGCATTCCAATGTTCTACCCGGTCCTTCAGCTCCTCCTGATGAGCATTCATGGGGAGGAGGGCCAGTATATACAACGCCGCTTACAACTGATGAGAATTTGTATCAAGAAAGTGCCGCATCGGTAAGGAATTTCTTACATCAAAAGGATATCAGTGAATGGCAAGGAGATACCCTTGTGTCTTTTTGGATGTTGATCATGGTTCTATTTGGTTTGGGGAGATTTTTCAGATATATGGCTGTAAGATTTACTGGTCAGTATTCTTCGATGAGACGACCCACAAGATTCAAAATATTTCTACAGAAGCATATTACTATTCCTGCCTTGTTTGGATATAAACATATGACTAAGATTCGATTTCTCGGAATAGCTATGTCTTTGCCAACTAGAATGGAAAGCATCTTCATTGCTATTTATTTCATTTTGAATGTTATCTTCGACATTTTTCCCTACACATTTATTGCAAACGATACTATGTACCCAACACATTATAAAGAAATGCTTCGTTATGTATCAGATAGGTCAGGGATTATTGGAGTTATTCAATTGCCTTTGTTGACATTATTTGCTTTGCGAAATAATATTTTGATATGGATGACGGGATGGTCTTATTCAACTTTCAATACTTATCATCGAGCAATTACAAGAATCGTTTATGCACAGTTCATTGTCCATTCAGTAACTAAGCATATCTTTTCTGGGTCATATGGGGGTTCCATGGTAAAATATTTCTATCCTCTACCTTATTATAGGTGGGGCGTAGCTGGAATGTTCATAATGGCTATTATGATAACATCAGCTTCTTTCCGAATGAACCATTATGGATTTTTCTTTCGACTACATATCATATCAGCTATTGCTTCATATGTTTGTATTATATATCATATGAAAGGATTGGGGTATAGACAAACACTTTATGTAGCATTTGGAATATGGGGGGCAGATTGGATCATTCGACTAATTCGGATTATTTTCCTTAATTTTGCTATATTTATGACATCAGTGGCTAAGAAAAAAACATCCTTTGCAGAATTATGCACACTTAGTGGTGATATTGTAAATGTACGAGTAAGAGCCACAGTAGTTTGGAAGCCTAAACCTGGAGAGTATGTTTTTATCTACGTCAATCGAAAGATTTGGGAGGCTCATCCTTTTTCAGTTGTTGGTCCATCGAGCGATGGAGAATCATTTCAACTGCTATGTAAAGCAAGAAGTGGCATGACGAAGAGATTTAACAAATATTTAAAAGATAAGGGGTGTGATAAGGATCACCCTTTAATTAAACCAGTATTGATTGAAGGGCCATATGGACTTCATTGTCCAGTAGAAAGATATAGCGAAGTTTTATTAATAGCTGGAGGCGTTGGCATTACAGGAGTCATACCATATGTTGAATATTTGACACATAGCGTAGACGCAAACCCTTCAAGGATTTTATTTATATGGGCAGTACAGGCACGATCAGATACGAGATGGATTGAAGATAGGTTATTACGATTATCTAATAAGGTTGAAATTGTTGTATATTCAGCTACACCAGCTACAGCCACAAGCCAAGAAGAGCTGAAAGGATTTGCTTATGAATCAACACCAGATAAAGAATATTTCAATTCTCCTAACGACGAAACTGAACATGAAGGGGATAATATATTTAATCTAGTCCATGAATCAGATGATAATATAAGTACTATTAGCAGTCGATCACATGATGACGATCGCAGCCGTCGACCTCCAGATCCTTACAATACTCAATTAGGACGCAGTTTAACATTTAAACCGTCCAGCCAAAGAACTCATTCTAATGAGACATCACCCAGCAGCAGAAGCGGGTTTGAGAAACTAACTTCTCAACCAAGAAACCATGGCCCAAGTTATCCATCAATGCTGAGCTTAAATAGCGACTCCACCCAAGGAAAAGGAACACAACCCCCCTATCGAAGACGACTTTCTCGACTCGAATGGTATCAACAAATTAAAGATAAAAGAGCCGATCTTCCAGCAATTATCAAAGAATTCTTCATCGCCTCGAATTCAAGTGCATGTGTTCTTGGTTGTGGTCCACCTCCTATGATGGACACCATGAGACAAAGTGTAGCACGATATCTCGATCTCAACGAACACGGTCGAGTTGATTATTTTGAAGAAGCTTATTCTTGGTAGAGATAGTTGATTTATAGGTTATTACAAAATTTGTGACACAATCATCCTTGTGCCTCCGGCGGCCGGGCTCTGCCCGGACCCGTTGTGCTCGCTGCGCGAGCGCGAGTCAGGGGTGATGACAGCGATGCATCTCGCATTCATCGTATCTGAGCCTATCTACTTCACATCCATTGGCATGTGATTTCTGCACGTCGAAAGCGGGCACAGCGCGGCTGTCCTCAACGATAAACCCATCAGCCATAACACGACGAGCAAAACCCCAACAGACCCCAATCAAATCTCTTCTTCAATAACCCCCCTCGTCAGTCACCTTCCTCACTCGCCCTCCGCGGAGCGGAGCAACGGGTCTGGGCGGAGCCCAGCCGCCGGAGGCACAAACGTGCAACCGTTGTGGTCGTTCATGCGTGCAGGGAGTAACATTTCTCTTACCCTAAACTATCCATGTGAAAATTTGAGCCGCAAAAAATTTCAAGGGGATTTTTCCATATAAAAATGGACATGTTTCCCCTGAAGTGATTTTTTTGTTTTTTCTCTTTTTCTCATTTTCTCTTTTGTAAGTTTTTTTATTCAAACTCACTTTAATAAAATAATCAACAATGTCTACTGCTCCTGTTAATTATAAGGTCGCTGATATCAGCTTGGCCGCCTTTGGTAGAAAGGAAATTGAACTCGCTGAAAATGAAATGCCTGGTCTTATTGAAACTAGAAAGAAGTATGCTAAGATTCAACCTCTTAAGGGAGCTAGAATTGCTGGTTGTTTGCACATGACTATTCAAACCGCTGTTCTTATCGAAACTTTGACTGCTCTTGGTGCTGAAGTTACTTGGTCTTCTTGTAACATTTTCTCTACTCAAGACCATGCCGCTGCTGCCATTGCTGCTACTGGTGTCCCAGTTTTCGCTTGGAAAGGTGAGACCGAGGAAGAGTATATTTGGTGTATTGAACAACAATTAAAGGCTTTCAAGGATGATAAGAAATTGAACCTTATTCTTGATGATGGTGGTGATTTGACTTCTTTGGTCCATGATAAATATCCTGAGCAATTGGAAGGTTGTTTCGGTTTATCTGAAGAGACTACTACCGGTGTTCATCATTTATATAAGATGTTCAAGGATGGTAAATTGAAGGTCCCTGCTATCAATGTTAATGACTCTGTCACCAAGTCTAAATTCGATAACCTTTACGGATGTCGTGAATCTCTTGTTGATGGTATCAAGCGTGCTACTGATGTCATGATTGCTGGTAAGGTCGCTGTTGTTGCCGGTTATGGTGATGTTGGTAAGGGTTGTGTTTTGGCTCTTCAAGGTATGGGTGCTCGTGTTCTTGTTACTGAAGTTGATCCTATTAATGCCCTTCAAGCCGCTGTTTCTGGTTATCAAGTTGTTACTATGGAAGAAGCTGCTAAGGTTGGTCAAATTTTCGTCACCACTACTGGTTGTAGAGATATTATCACTGGTGAACATTTCGAATCTATGCCTAATGATGCTATTGTTTGTAACATTGGTCATTTCGATATCGAAATTGATGTCGCTTGGCTCAAGGCTAATGCTCAATCTGTTGTTAACATCAAACCTCAAGTTGATAGATTCTTGATGAAGAATGGTCGTCATATTATCCTCCTCGCTGAAGGTCGTTTGGTCAATCTCGGTTGTGCCACTGGTCACTCTTCTTTCGTCATGTCTTGTTCTTTCACCAACCAAGTCTTGGCTCAAATTGCTCTTTTCAATGCTAACAATGAAGAGTTCCGTAATGAATATGTTGAATTCCAAAAGTCTGGTCCTTTTGAAATTGGTGTTCATGTTCTCCCCAAGATTCTTGATGAAACTGTTGCTCGTCTTCATTTGGCTCATCTTGGTGTTCAACTCTCCAAGTTGTCTACTAAGCAATCCGATTATCTTGGAATTTCGGTCGATGGTCCTTATAAGTCTGATCTTTATAGATATTAAATGGTCAAACTTCCGTCTTCCCTTTTTACACTATCACTTAACTTGTAAATATGCATCAACTGCATTCTTTTTATGCTCCTTTTAACCTATTTATTTTGGGATATACCTGTTTATGACAACAAACCATAAAGGTTTATGAATATGATATAAATAATCTACTTACTAATAGAAATCCTCAACGGATATTCAAATAACATTTTCTTCTCTTCTTCTGCCTCCGCCGGCTGGGCTCCGCCCCTCCGCCCAGACCCGTTGCTCGGTCCGCTCATTTACTGCCAACACCGCCATAGACATCGACCCCTACGACGTTATTTTAAAATCCACTCTTCTCCGCTCACAATATCCCACTATCATAATAACGAAATAAATTATACCTAGGAATATTTGTTCTCTTCTTATCGAATAACATTCATATAATACATACATAGCCCTACTATACCATCGTCGGCTAATATAAGGCTTGCCCCCATTATGAAGCAAAAAGATAGCCACCCTATAACCACCTACCCTACTTCAAGCCAATTCTCATTTCACTTACGTAACCTCAATTGTCAGCAGTCGGATGTCTGGCAGTTTAAGAGACATAAATCGACTTCACTACTCCTCTTTATCTATTCCATAAATTCCTAAAATTTCCCATAATTCCGCGGACTTCTCTATCTGCCAAAATCTCGCCCTCCCTCCGCCAACTGTAGATCCTACCTGCATACGATAAGATAAGCGTGTTATCTCAACCATCCCGTTCGCTACATGCATCATGAGATTGACACCGACCATACAGTCAATATAATCATCTCTCAGCTTTTGCTATACAATTCATTTCTATACCAACCAATCTTTTCTAACTTTCACCTATCTTCTCTTCCCTTACCAAAATCCGTTTTCTTCCTTATACCCCCTCTAAGATAAGAAATCCAGACTCTAACGCCCCACCTTGCGGCTACTTCGTTGCGCAATGTGCGCGCGCTTAGGATCATTCAGTAAGCAGCTATATAGACTGCACGACTAGGACATCAATCGACTTTGTCCGTCTACACATCCTCCAGCTGTTACAACTTCTACTGTTACAATCTCACTTTACTGCTCTTTGCTGATTCATAGCCAACTGCCAGTTAACATACGATAGCAACTGGAATAGGGTGATATAGCCGATCGTCTCAATTAGATTCTTAATTCTGTCTCTTCCTTTGATCTTTAACTTGCCTACATAGACAGTTCTTTATCGCTGGCTGAAAGCGAAACCGCTTGTAGCTCATTAAAGATTGTAAGTTGTTTTGCAAGAGACTAATTGTAGAGACCAGACTCTGCCCAGTCCTGTAGCTTAATTCATCACTCTCTTGCATCGCTCTCTTTGTGTTCGTATCGCTCGCATCGCTCACATCATTCTCACCATTCGTTGTATTCTGACGGCGATAACAACGAAGTCATTCTGGAAGCTCCGCAACAGTCGGTCTGAGAAGAGATCAGGAAACAAAGAGATTACCATCCACCCAAATTACCTGCTTACTAACATTCCCAATATAGTATCCGTACTTCCGATCTTGACCTATTTGGAGAATCTTCCTTTCGAGAATCGTCTTTTCATCTGCTCTTAAAATCCTCTATTCTTAAGCATCTGTCTCTACCTTCTTAACACCTGATTCCTCTTCTCAACTTACTATTAAGAATAATGACTCCTGTAAATAGAGCCTTGTCTCTTTCTAGAAGTGGCAATGCTAATTCAAGCCCTAGTTCAAGCCCTAGCGAATCAAAATTATCTTCTCTTACTGTTGAGGATGATGCTAGAATGTCATCTGCGGCCATGTCCGATTCTCTAAGCTTATCTCTCCCTTTGCCTAAAATTCCAAGCTATTTAACTGGTACGGCTTATGGAGAAAGATTCTATTCCTTCCTCGAACAGGAAGATGGCATCAGTGGAGATATTTATATGAATCCAAACTATCCAAAGAATTCTGGTGCTGCAGCAGCAGCCGCTTATCTTAAGAATGTCGCAAGTACTACTTCTGGTGGATCGTCTGATACTCCTGGCGGTAGTTTTGATGATGAACATCGCCATTTAAACGTCAGTGCATCAGAATTTAATCTTCCACAAATTTTCCCATCTCGTAGAGCTGCGGAATTGGATGCGTTGGGTATGTGGCAATATCCTCGTCCTCCCGGATCATCAGGTGAATCGTCTATTGATTCTTATATGAGAGCTACTGGCAGAAGAATCTATAGAGATGGTAATTTAACTATTATAGATACAGGAACTACCAGGATTTCAGCAAATGGTAATACGGTTATTGGGGGGTCTACGAATGGGAACAATGCAAGTAATACTGGTAGTGCAAGCTCAAATTCTAATACCAACACTACTGTCAATACGACAGCTGCTACTACTTCTACTTCCGCTCCTGCTCAATCTTCTAATTCTTCCAACCCAACACCAACCCCCGCTTCAAGTTTAAGAAGATTAACTACTTCCTCATCATCCTCCTCATCAATGGATTTAACAACTTATAACTCACCATCATCTAGCAGTAAACCGCCACTTTCCACTCCTCGCACAAATAATCTCGATAGCATAATTACTCCAAGAAAAGACATTGGTTTAGCTCATTTACCAACTCGTTGGACTAAAACCGATGTAGATCAAAATGTCGCTATTGATAACGATGGCACTAGAATTGACTATTCAAGTAACGCATCCAAATCTTCCTCTTCCTCTTCTTCTATTCATAACGTTGTCGTTCTCAAAACTGACTACCCAATCCCACCACTTTGTGGTATTTTCTATTATGAAGTTGAAGCTGTAGAACATGGAGTAGAAGAATTCATCTCGGTCGGGTTTTGTGATATTGAAGCAGGTCTTACTAAAGTCCCTGGATTGGATAGTAGGACTTGGGGTTATCATGGTGATGATGGGCGTATTTCCGCTGGCCAAAGTCCATCTAAAAATTTCGGCCCTAAGATTGGAGTTGGTGATATTCTTGGTTGTGGTATCAACTTTAGTAAAAACTCAATCTTTTACACCAAAAATGGACTACCATTAGGTACTGCTTTCCAAGATGTAAAAGGAGTTCTTTTCCCTTGCATTGGTTTGAAAGGTGGTGAAATAATTCATACAAACTTTGGATATGAAGAATTTAGATTTGATATTGAAAAGTATGTTGATGGTATGAAGAAGAAAGTATTGAGTCAAATTCATTATTCGAAAGCTCCTAGTAGTATGATTGAAGAGATAACAGAAGACAAAGGAGATGGTAATGATGAGTCGAAAGGGTGGGGATTTATTAAAGATTTAGTTGCTTCATATTTCGACCATGTAGGATATGTTGAAACTGCTAAAGCATTTGAAAAGGAAAGAAAGACTGAGGAAAAGGCCATTAATTTCGATGAAGATGATTCGAGTATTTCTTCTAAAATGGAAATTGATAATGATAACGATGATGACGAATCTAATCAAGATGAGGATAAGAAGAAACTAAAACTTGATATTCTCAATCGACAACGTATTCGTTCATATATAATTGATGAAGATATTGATGGAGCACTTAAATTATTAAATGTTTTTTATCCGACTGTTTTGGAGGATAATTATTTAATTAAATTTAAGCTACTTTGTCGAAAATTTGTATCATTGGTTAGGAAATCGATACCATCTGAAGAAAACAGTTCGAGTCCTGGTCTGAGTTCAAGCTCTAGTGCGCCACCACCCTCTCGTACTCACCGTGATTATCTCAATTCTGCCATTCAATACGGACAAGATTTACGCAAAGAATATAAAAATGATTCCAGTCTTACAGTGACTGCGACCCTTTCAACCATTTTCTCATTATTAGCTTATGAGGATCCTGGATCGTCGCCTGAGCTATCTTATATTCTTAGTAAAGAAGAGTTAGTTCCTCTTGCTGAAGAATTAAATTCAGCAATCTTAGTCTCACAAGGAAAACCCGCAGTACCGTCGCTTCAGAAATTAGCTGAGCATACTACCCAATTAGTATGGGAATTATCGGATCAAGGATACAATACTGCTAGTTTATTGAATGTGAAGAGTGATTTTTTAGATAGCTGAAAATGGCTGAAATTGAAGACGTTTCTTAGTCTTATCGTACCATTATACAACTATTGTCATTTTATTATTTATACATAACACAAAGCAAAGAACAATAAATTATAAGCTTAATTACTTTTCAATTTTTCACATTCTTTTCTTATCTCTTCATTTAAATAATCAGATACTGTAAAAATTCCATTAGGCGTTAATACTCGATACATCAAATTAGGTTCGTACGAATCAATAATTATCTTCCCTTTCTCAATTCTTACGGTCCCCACAATATCTTCAACCTCTGCTATTCTACCATATGGTGGAGGGGCTCTTAAATCATAAATATGGAAATACATTGCATCATCACCTTGCTCTGCAGCTGCCAATTGTGAGAAAATAGGACAATTATGAATATTTCTTTTAATCGTCTTCTGAACAACGTCAAGAAATTTCTTATTTGGTAAGAATTCTTCCATATGTGACAATCGAATGGGTTCTTCATCACTATCTTCATCTTTAACAGCTGACAAGATTTGTTGGTAAACTGATACTGAAGATTCAGGAATTGTTCCAATATAAGTTGCTTCTGGATCTTTAGATAATGATAATCTGAGTCTTGGATCAGTTTGCACTAGATGTCCATACAATGCAGGATTTTTTCTTAAAATAACGAAATTTCTACTCCAAGTGGAACCAATAGATTTAGCATTTATAATTGGTCTAACTCTTAAAATATTCCTCGAAAACATTATTGCTATTTGACGAATGGATTGTTTATAAAATAAGAATCATCGCATTACTGCTTTACCTTCATATAATTATGAAGTTATGTTTATGCGGCTCATGGGGCTTTGGTATAGCAACTCTACGATATCCTTGTCTCTGGCAGTTGGACTCTGCCTGGACCGTTTACTCCGCTCCACGGAGGAAGCTTTTTGCTTCTATCTTTTTCTTGTAAATCTTCGAAAGTCAGGCTCTGATTGATCCATGAGATATCTTCCTTTAAACATTCATCAAATCTTGTTCTTCCCTCCTGCCTGCCAGACCAAAGATACACCCTTGCCCTTATCGCTACCACCCCTGCTTTAGTCTTGTTACAGAGATAACATGAACGTTTTGTAAACCACACTACTAATAAGAATCATCCAATTTGGTTATATTAATATCAATCGCCAGTCATTATAAAGGCCAGTGTATTTGCTTTATTTCTGTGATTGCTTGTTTTTGACTTTTTGTTCGAATACGGCTGGATGGAGTAAAGGGCGACAGGCATCATAAACGACGAAGAGTACAACGAAGTTTCTGTGAATGTCCAAGAACCTGGAGTTAAATTCCTGAAAGGTATTTTGAAACCTCTACGCACAGAGTCGCAGACTAGACTTACTAACACAGGCAGTTATAGAGATATGTGCAAACTCAGCAGACGAAAAGGTGTCAAAAGTAGTTAGACATTTCCTAAATGCGAAATATTTGGAGAAGCAATTGAAAATTTAATCGCCTTTCATCTTAAATATTCATTCCGTTCAATCTAACAACAACCCGATTGTTTAAATACTATTCTTAAGCCTGATTTGCAATACCGTTTTGAAACACTTTCCATGGCTTATGCTGGGACGTCGATCATGCGATAATATATGCAAGACTTGATGTGATTCATGCAGGATATGCATAATATTACTTGCATAGCTTTAGTTTACATTTAATTACTGGCGAGTGATTAACTTATTAGTAGAATAGCCAAAACAAGCTAGAGCATGGTTTAAAGTGATGAAAACAAATAGTTCCCAGACTTTAATTATTAGTTAACAAATTGACTTGACCGCTAACTCTTGAATTTCTCAGCAAAGCTCTCAGATTGCAAATGTCTCAGACGGAGCGAGCGACCTCCAAACAACTCGCCGCACCTAACTTTATGAACTGATATATAGTTAGGGAAAAATTCAAATACTCAAATCAGCTTCATCACATATATAGCGCATTGAAACTTCAGATTTTGAACATAATTTATTGTTTCTGATATCTCCGTTAATTGTCATATTTTCTCGTTGGTTATGCAACTCATAAGTGTTCTAATTTCTGCCAAGTAAGCAGTCCCTGTTTCATTTTCATCTCCCCTGACAGTCTAAAGAATAATACAAATTTCCAGCTAATTTACTGTTAATATATTAAACATTCACAATGTCTTCAGATAAAAGCCATATGCTCAACTTTCTTTTGAAAGAATACCCTTCTGAAAGAATATTTGATTCTGGGAAATATCCAATCGGCGATTTAATTAAAAATATATTGAAAGAATTAAAAAATGAGAACTCTCCTCCACCTTTCAATATTGTTTTAGTCAAGGGAGAGCTCAAATTTCTTCTCAAACTGTCTAAAAGACTTGAATTATCTAATTTGAAATTCAAAGTAAATGTTTATCAGGAGTATCTGACTGTCGATATGCCGGAGTCAAAAACACACAGTAACATGGTTAATATTCTTAACATAAATATTGATTTTTCACTTCGAGCGAATCTAACACTAAATTCCATTCAACCCTACAATATGCGATTCTTCGTAATAGTGGTGCATTAAAACCGGACGGTGGCATTGTTATGTATGCTCGAAATACGATGGTCGATGAGGAAGATTCGATTACCAACCTGCTATGGGAAGTCTCTGTAACCCAGGGTATCACGGCTGTAACAGACAAAATACTGGATTTCTTTGAAATTCAGACTCCAATCGGGAATCACCCTGGTGCTGCCATCATAGCTCGTCTGAATTTTGTAATTCGTGATGATGGGGTGGAGAGAGACCCAAGTGACTCTACTCTTCACAAAATAATCACATCAGTCACATTTGGAGTCTACTTGTGGGATGATGTGGATCACGAAAGAAGGAAATTGGCAGAACATCAGACTGCTCAAGTTAACATTAATGAAAATGGTAATACTGATTTCGAACCGAATCCTGCTAGTATACTTTCAAGAAGAATAGTTAATTATCGTCCAGATTTTAACTATGTCGGACATGTAGCTGCACAACCCGGAGATCATTTTCTGTCTGTCCCGCACAATATTTTTGAAGGGGATGACGTTGACGAAGTCATACTGCTTGACGAACCGACTCTTCAAGAGATCGTCTCCTCCGTTTTTGAGTATCATGGAGGAAATGTCTGGCGAAATGACCGTAGACATGGTTGGAGATAGGCAGCAGCTACTTAATCTTCTTTTATTTCTCATATGTTTCTTTATTTTTGTGTTTATTTATATTAATTTTAGTAGTTTTTGCTTCCCATAATCCTTCTGGTATCGAGGCGGACTCAGCTAAGGGATGGACTTCTCCGAATTCCTTTCCCGGGTTATTACTCAAGGTCATTCCAGGTGGGACCTGATATAATATGTCGATTTAGAATGAGATCTTTGAGAAAACAGAGCCATTTGGTCTTATTTGAGTATTGTCAACTCTTCTGTGTACGTTCAGGAACCTGTCCATAAGAACAGATCCGTCACAGGTACGTGAAGGGCAGTACCCGTGAAGCTCTGAACATCACTCCTGGGCACAGAGATAGTAACGCCTAACATCTTGACTAGAAATACTGTGGCTTCCAGCGTTCCTCTTTCCTTTTTACTGCGTAACAAGTCCCGTTTTTCCTTGACTGAGGCAATAGTGAAAGGCAGCTCCATTTTTTAACACTAGCTGCAATCTTAAAAGCAATGGTGGAGATCTTTGTACTGGAGCAATAATATAAATAATTTGAAGTTGAATGAAAGATAGCCATAGTAGTAGTAGTAAAATCAATAAACGTCTATGTCATACACAATTATAATAATACAGTACAATAATAAAATAATTTAGACCAGAAGACGATTTCTGCATGTGTCCAAGATAAGGACTTGTCAGCGTTTAATAACTTTTTATTTCGAATGTTATGGCAGGGTTGGATTTCCACTTGGTTATAGGGAAACCATTTCTCTTGCGATAATTTGGGGAAAACTATGACGACCGCTCATAGATCAGAGGTGAGGAGCTGCCTAGAATTTGGGTCATAGGGAATCAACGCTTACCAAATCTGATTACCTTTCGTGCATTCTAGATTTTCGTGGCGATGCTTTTATTTTGCGTTTTTGACTGCCTTGGGGAATTCGTTACTGAATTGCTTATTGCAAATGAGTCTTTGAGTAACTCATACAGCACCATTCCACTGTCCGAATGCTAGGGTTTACTATAAGTTAAATGACAATAAGTCAGCTTCGGCCATATCCAGAGTAAAATAAGATTTCCCGTCCGATCAATCATATTCAAGCCTCTGAGAGCCTTGATCAGTAATGCCGTGGGAGACCAGGCGTGAACAGAAGGTGCTGAAGTTCTTCTTTCCTTTTTTGGAATTGACTTCAAGTTTTTACCCCTGAATGTAGGTGCAGGGTGTCTGTGGATCGGGTAAATCGTTTGCCGAGTATCTATATCCTTTAAAAGAATATTTTGATGATGACAACGTTTAGCTATGTACCTCGTGAGTAAAAGGCCTTCATTATAATTAAGTTTTTTTGCCCTAATTCTTTTAAAAATTTGAAGTTTTACCAGATATCTCCCCTACCTGTCGACTAACCACCGCTCGTCAACATTGCGCGCCGCATAGAGACAGAAGACGAAAAACCAAGCGCTGTCATACTGGAACCCTTAAAAAAACTATTCTCATTAAATACAATATTTTACTCGTTGACAGATGATATCTATAGAACTTCAAGAAACCTGCAAATAGCCTTAAGTATATACACCAACAGCGTCGATCAAGAACACTCCGCCAAATCTGCAATGATGTTTGTTAGATAAGTTACCAGCATGGCATCTCGAGAGGCATGATTGTGAGCATGACCCTGAGCGAATGCTCGGCCCTGGCCTAATGGCATGAAGTAGAGAATATATAATAATATACTTACCCAAAAGCGAGAGAAGCAAGAATTGATAAAGCAAAAGCTCTGATGGTTCCTGAAACAGATTTTTTATCAGTGAGGATGAATGCTGCACTTAAAGCAAGACCTAGGTATAGAATTAGTACCATGATACGAAAGACTATGAGGTTTGATAGAAGTCGATTTTGTCATCAGCTAAACCAAACCTATGTTGGCTGCACTCACCTAATATAAGAAGAAGAGCGGCATATTGACTTTGAGCAGCTAAAGGAAATAATGGGGTAAATGGTGTGCCTTGAGTCCAAGCACGCTAGAGAGATAGAGTGTTAGTACAACATAAAAGATGGAGAGGAAAGTGGGTCAGATGCTGGTAAGGTAACAGGCAGCACAAAAGTAAGTTTTATTTTTGATGTCTTCCACATCTCTTCAATTCAATCCAAACTGCGTGTCCAACAATCAATTAATCTACTCCCCAATCTATTATATCCCACTTACTGCTATTTCTTGTAAATTCCCACTCATTGCAACTGTTATGCTGTGTCAGAGTAGACAACTACTACAACAGCATGCCTTTCGAGTATGGATTTGAACACGCACTCCCGTAAACGTGAACCTCGTTTAGTAGAATATTACTATATTAGGGGTTTGGTCGACATACGTTACCGAAGACGCAAACACTGGAACAGGGTCGGATCGTTTGACATTTTACTAAAAAAAAACTCACATGGCAACATTTTTCATTTATTTTACGTCTATGTTCAAGGACTAGTCTAGATATAATGTGTTCTTTAATTGGTGTTAACCGGTAACATTCCTATCCAGTATTCCAGTGTTTACGACTTTACCCCAACCCTCTACATTTCTGTTCTAATAACCCGGTGGTCTCCTATTTCAGCCAGAAATTGAGTGTATAAAAAAAATCGACACAAGCTTATTTAAGATCATTATTTATAAAGGTGGTGTCGTATTGTTTTCAACTGTTTATTTTCAGAATTGAACTTACACAATCATTTTAGTTTATTCATGATGTACGATGGGGACATTCTGTAATTACAAGTGTAAACACCGTTCGAATGAGAGGATTTCCTACTCTTGAGTCAGCTACTGCAGGACTTCTTAAACTTAAGTACAGGTTCCGTTTCGTAGGAATGTAAACATCCAGCAAGTTCAAGTTACGACATAAGGTAACACTACAAATGATTGAGAATTTTTAAAGTATTATCTAGGTTGATGTGCATGTTTACGGAAAACTTGTCCTGTCGCTTCTTAATACTTGTATCAATAGGAAACTTCTAAACATAATAATATCGTTCTGCGAATAATCGGTAAACTATCCATGAGGGTTTTCGGCTTCCGAGAGCACTTGCTCTGCTGCATTACATTAGCGTTTCTAATGCATTGACCTTGCCCCTATCTATCTGCATAGCTAGCTGTATTGACATAGGACTGCTTGCAGATCACCAAGACCATGAAATACAGGCATCTCAGTGTAGCAGCTATAGTACTCAAATTTTGCAAATTAATCAACCTGTTTCATTTGCAGCCTTGTTGATTCTATTTTCTTAAATGCCGGGTACTCGCACACGACCTTGCCTCAAAAGAAATATAACTATTTCTAACCTGCCAGTAATATATTAAAACTTCACAATGTCATCAGATAGCAGTTACATTCTGAGCTTTCTCTTGACAGAATATCCTTCTGAGGAGATTAGTGATTCAACAAAAGTCATCTTAAAACAATTAAAAAACGAATTATTTAGAAAGCTTAAAAGTAAAGAGTTATTCCCCCCTTCCAACGCTGTTCTTATGAAGGGAGTCTTTTTTGAAAAGCTATTAGACTTGCAAGATCTACACTGAGAAGCAAGATGAATATCTACTCCGGCTATTGCACCCTTGATGTACCTGAATCGGATGTTTATGGTCTGGCTTGCGGTGCTATTTGCTATCCTATTGATATGACATTTAGAGGAGGGTTTCCCGACCATTTTTTTCTCAACGAAGAAGCGTTTTCGGTGACAATTGTCTTGAAATTAAACCTGATGGTGGGTATATATCAGTGGCCCGAGAAGACCACAATGATCCTAATGTTCCAAACATCCTTTGGGAAGTGTCTGTTACTCAGCCAATCATATGTACAACTAATAGAATCATGGATTGGCTGGATATCGTGAGACCAGGAGGGAGTCATGTTGAAGCCGCCATTGCTGTCAAGCTGGATTTTCAGTCTCGACAGGACGGCGTACAAAGAAATCAGTCAAATGATATTCGTTTGAAAAGACTCAGTTCAGTTACTTTCTCCCTCTACTTGTTGTGATTATTTTGCCTTTTGGTCGAAAGAGATTAGTAGAACATCAGACTGTTCAAATCAGTGTTCATAGGGACGGCAAAAATATTATTACTGACTTCATGGAGAATCCTGACAATCTACTTTCAAGAAGGGGGGATATATTATACCGGGGAAGTCGAACTACGCAAGGTGGAGGCAATTTGATTTAAGTCCCACCCAATACTATTGAAGGTAGGCACGCTGATGATCTCATACTTCTATCACTGAAGAGATTGAAAGATTCGTCATAGCTGCTTTTCGCCAAGAAGAAGATGTATCCAGAGAGAGTGGCCGTCTTAATGAATGGCAGTGAACGACGGTCATTGTTTGTTTATTCGGTTTATTGAGTTATTTATATGTTCTGTTAATTTGGGTACTTTTAATTTAGTGATTTTTCTTGTAACTAAGAAGACCTAATAAAGGACTGACTCCTCCTGTACAGCTATCCGCGTTCATTATATAAGCATGATTCGTGGGGCCTATTAAGCCTAATGATCAAAGCGATTGATTGAATATAATACCATGAACATCAATTATTTAGACATGAGAATAAGGAGTCATGATGGGATAATAAAGAGAAATTCGAGCGTGCTCAAACCTGGTGTTAAGAAGTGCTTCTTCACAGGTACTTTAAGAACCATATAAAGCCGTGACTTCGCTTCTGTGGATATGGATGGTTATGTAAGGAATGCTGTATTTATATGGCTTTTCATGGCAGCCAAAAATACCTGAAGAGCTACCCTAAAATGAACTTGTTCATTACATTGAATGTCTAGATATAGGACTTTGATATCTTGAATCTTTACAGTCAATCAATAGAATACATAAAATGACTGCATCATCAATCAACTATTATTATAACTAACGGTGTGACTGCGTAATAAAATAAATATATACATATTAATTTTTTACTCGTTTATATTTGTGAGGATCCTTTCGACTCATTCTGGCTTTATCCCGGGTACCTTTACCCCCTTCCCAAAACGGTGAAAATCTTGTATCAAAGGAATGATGACAAAATAAACAAGTGTCAGAGAAATTCTGCTCACGAGAACATTTACCACAAATCATACGATGAGCACGTTCATTGGTATGATTAGCTACTTCATCATGACATCTATCACATGGGAATACTTTACTGCAACAACTAAATCGGAACCAACGGTTTGACTTTTTATAATGTTGACATGATCCATTTTTAGGTAAAGGAGTACCACCTATAAGACCGAGTTTTTGACTATTATCTCTACGCTTTGCAAGATTGGCATTGATTTTATCCTTAGTGAGGTTGTCAGTTGAAATGATATCAAAACGAAATTCACTGATTAGAAGGGAGATTTTAGCATGACATTCACGGCAGTTAAAATTATTGGTTCTGCCAAACTCCACCTTGCGAAATGCTTGGGGCCAGGAGGTAGTGCATTGACCACAAGTAGGAGTGAATGATGAGGGGAGGATATCAGAAGCCGAACAACCAGAGAGGTCGAGGTAGCCAGCATTACTACTGTGAGAATGTAAAAAGTTTTTACGGAAGGCAGCTGCCATAAGAGAATTGCATTTTTCACAATGTAAAGCAACTGCTTTGGAATCTCTACCATAGGGACCAGATTCAATATTGTGAACTTCATTCTCAGTCTTGCATTTATTACAAGAGAGGATTAAGCTGAGAGAGTGACATTCAAGGAAGCCAATATTTGTCATTTTAATGTCAACTAAGTCGATACCAGTTCCCTGTTTCTTAATTTGTGAGAAAGTTTCACTTGATTCGTGAGAATTGGAATTCGGATTCGACTTGGACTCAGCATCAGCATCTGAATCAGAGTCGGAATCCGAATCCGTGTCTGAATTAGAATCAGAATCAGAATTGATATCGACAGTTGCATCAGACACCTTTTTGGTCTCTACATCACTTTGCTCTACAACCCCTTTGCTTCTCTCGACCTCCTTCGCTTCCCTTTCTTCTTGTTCCTTTTCCTTTATTTGCTTTTCAGATACCCAATTAGGTAACATTAAATTTTCCAACTCAACACCAAGATAATTAACCAACGCTAATAAAGACCAACTTTTCATGACTGCCTTAGAATGGGCATTAAAATTAGTCATGACATTTAATGATGCATCATCATGACTTGATAGTATGACTGTACATGGTGAAATACCATAGTCAATAGGTACATTAAGAGTTACAGTAAATTGAGAGGATAAATGTTCTGGCAAAATTTCTGAATGAGGAGGAGTAATTGTTACGTTAATCTGAGTAGATGATGCTTGAGGATTATATTTAGCAACTGATTCGCCTAATCTTTTTATCAGCATATCCATTTGACGTTTCCGCTTCTCAGAAATAGCCTTTGGAATTGGAACAAATGAGGTCGTCTTGGGATTAAATGAGGATGAAATTGACGTTGAATCTGAAATTGTGTCTCTAGATTGAGATGCAGAAACAGATACATTAGTCGCTTTTACTGACTGCTTATGTTTTACAATCTTAATTGTATCCTGCTTTTCCATTTTCAAAAATGTTTCTAAATTTGAATTTAATTCTTCCAACATCTTCATCATATTTGGGTTCCTAGTTGGCTTTGTGGCAATCTGACGAAATCCAGATTCAATATTGGCAGAATAACCTTTTGGAATATCAACATTTTGAATTGATATCCAAGGTCTAGAAGTTGGATAGTCTTGAGGTACATATAATTTAAAAATCAAGAAATTAATATCAAATGGGAAATCAGGGTCGGAAGGAGCTAATGCAAGTGAGTAAGAAGGATGAGTAGTAGCAGAAGTAGCAGTAGTTGTGGAAGAGGATGCTGAAGATGCAGAAGTCGCTCCTCCATTAGGTAAAGATGAATCAGGAATTCCATATGCTTCAAGCACCTGTTGAAGTTCTTGATCTCGTTTTGAAGGACGTTTAGATTGTCTTTGATTATTATTTCTACGATTTTGACGAGGATGTGATGGATTCGGATTCCCAGACCGTGTTTGTTGAGGACCTGAAGGAGCTGCTGTACTTGAGTTTTGACCAGATTGATTCCTAGGTCTTCTGTTTTGTCGATTCGACTGTAACGACGAGTTATTTGTTGAGGGAGATTTATCAGAAGAAGACTGTTGAGCAGAAGTTTTATTTAATTCAGCAATTGGACTACTGTTATTCACTTTAACTATCTTATTATTTTGGCCCCTTCTTTGCCCTCTTCCTGGTTCGCTACTATTTGCTGATTCAGCATCTTCCCCTTTCTCGCCGCCATTCTCGTTCGGTTTTCTCCTTGGTTTTCTTCGCTGCTGACGAGAAGAACTAGCTCCCACATCACCTTCTAACCTAATTTCGGATCCGTCCATAGTTGACAAAAAATGGTCCACAAATGTTGATGCTATTGATGTAGAGATCATCATGAAATTTATATTTTATCGTTTGAAATTGTTGTGGGTTAGGTTTGATGTAATGAAGCACAATATAAATAATTAAATAAAAAGTTGATAAGAAAAACCTCTTCAGATATTATATCCAGAAATAACCTATACACCCTTATCAAGATACATACTTATCTATTTATACTCCATTCTCAGCGTTCTATCCTTCTATCTTCTCTATCTCTCGAGCCGTCTCCTCATAGTCATGTTTAGTCATAGTAGCGCCAAAGGTTGCATCAATCAAAATGATATGGCGATTCAGTAATGCCGTCTCTATCTTTTTGCCTCCGGCGGCCGGGCTCTGCCCGGACCCGTAGTGGTCGCTCCGCGACCGTCTATTGTTACTGCAATCAACCAGACGCACCCATTACTCAGCAGTAGGCTTCTTCCAACGCTAGCCCCTTGACCCTGCATGGACCCTTATACGGCGCTATCTCCTGGCCTCTCTCCAGATTCGCGCACTATATCTCATTGTCACGTGGAACCTCTTCGCACCTCCACTATCCACGCTCGCACCGCGACCCGACAAACCACACTCATGCCACCTTACCCGAGAATGTGGCGTTCTGCCCGTGCAGAGGCCGGCAGCCAGAAAACCAAGGGAGACTATCCGATAGATAAGAAGTGTGGCACCTCGGTAGCAATGTATTACGCGTTAGGATAATCCGTAATTTGATTGCGAAGCTCTATCAGTGTCACATGAAGTAATGAGAACTCAGTATAAAGAGTGTAATTGCGAGATGTGCGGATTTCTCACCGTTTGTGTGGTGAAAGTGTCTAACTAATTATTTAGCCGAGGCATACTTGGAAGAGATTTTGTAATATTTGCCACGTGACGCGAGGCTGTATAGTCCGCGGGGTCATCTGCCGACGGTGGTGGTCGGCAGAGCGAGTACAGAACGTTTTTCCGACGGCGGTAACACAGTGTCGGCAAGATGAAAGTACGTGTAACCTCTTTACCGGGCCAAACTCCCATCAACGGAAAAGAGTGATAATCCGAGACAAAAACCCCACCACCGGTACCGCTCGCGAAGCGAGCACAACGGGTCCGGGCAGAGCCCGGCCGCCGGAGGCATAAAAGTTCGGATGTACTCCCGGCTAAACTTAGGCCGAAGAGAGCACTAGCGGAACATTGTGCCGCGAATTTTTACCCCACACAAACCAGCCGCGATCCTGCAATCTTAAGTTTCTCCCAATGAGAGTTCCTAACCCTGTATCCAGCCGTTCTATCAAGGGAAAAAGTGCCGAGCTAAGATTGCCTCGGGAAGGAACCCCAGCTTTCGTTTATCATTATAAAAGGAGTTGAAATCCCACGCTGATAAATATTTTCTCTTTCATACTTTCAAGTTTAACAAACAAAATTAAAATCATATTAAACTAAACACACTCATAATGGAAAGACTTTCTAATATCGCTTCTCAAGTTGCTCCTAGTAACGCTTCAGCTCTTTCTAAGCTCTCTGAAAAGCACCCGGATGATGTTGTTATCGTCGCTGCTTACAGATCAGCGCTTACTAAGGGTGGTAAAGGTAAATTCAGAGATACTTCTTCTGGAGAAATTCTTGCTGGTCTTTTAAAGGGACTTGTTGAAAGATCTGGTGTTGATCCTTCCTCTATTCAAGATGTTGTTGTTGGTAATGTTTGTAACCCTGGTGCTGGTGTTAATGAACACAGAGCTGCTCAATTATATTCAGGAATTCCTTATACTGTTCCATTCCAAGCTATTAACAGACAATGTTCTTCTGGTTTAATGGCTGTTAATGATATTGCCAATAAGATCACTGCTGGTCAGATTGATATTGGTATTGGTGCTGGTGTTGAATCTATGTCTCAAAATTATGGTCCTAATGTTCTTGGACATCAACCTGCTACTTTCTTGGCTCATCCTATTGCTTCTAAATGTTTGATTCCAATGGGTATTACTTCAGAAAATGTTGCTGAAAAGTATAATGTTTCTAGAAAGGCTCAAGATGAATTTGCCGCTAATTCTTATGCTAAGGCTGCTAAGGCTCAAGATGCTGGTCTTTTCAAGGATGAAATTGTTCCTATCGATACTTTTATCTTAGAAGAAGATAATGATGGAAATGCTAAGGAAATTAAGGTTGTTGTTGATACTGATGATGGAATTAGACGTGGTGTTACTGCTGAATCTTTAAGTAAGATTAAGCCTGCTTTCAAGAAGGATGGTACTACTCATGCTGGTAATGCTTCTCAAATTACAGATGGTGCTGGTGCTGTTTTACTTATGAGACGTTCTGTCGCTGAAAAGCTTGGTAAGCCTATTTTGGCCAAATATATTCACTGTAAGGTTGTTGGTGTTCCACCAGAGCTTATGGGAATTGGTCCTGCTGTTGCCATTCCTGAGCTTGTTAAGGATCTTGGACTCACTGTCAATGATGTTGATATTTTCGAGATCAATGAAGCTTTTGCTTCTCAAGCTCTTTACTCTGTTCTTGCTGCTGGCATTGATATCAACCGTGTCAACCCCAAGGGTGGTGCTATTGCCTTTGGACATCCTCTTGGTGCCACTGGTGCTCGTCAATTCTCCACTTTACTTACTGAACTCAAGCGTACTAATAAGAAGGTTGGTGTCACCTCTATGTGCATTGGAACCGGTATGGGTGCTGCTTCATTGGTTATTTCTGAGCAATAAGTTAATGGTTAAATAATGTTTATAGCATAATATAGTGAATGTCCTTATCTTCTGTCTGACTCCGGCGGTCTACTAATTTCCAGTATTGATGGAAATATTTTGTTTCTCATGAAATTAAAGTGTTCATTTCGAGACATCGATGATATCTTACTGGTTACTGGTATTGAATCCATAAGCAAAGCAGTGTTATCAGATAAAGAATAACTACTCAAGACTCAGGATAAAGCATTTCTATCTGCTTACTAAATAAGAATTATATTGTGATGCTTGAGACATATAAGTTTAAACGAGTATTTTTAAAGCTTTACCAAGGTTACATCTTCCAGCTAAACTCGACCTATCGTTAGTTTATACATTTATCATTAAATAACTCATCGATATAATAATAATCGGTAAACTATTCCTGGGATTCCGGGTCTGAGCGCTCTCGCACTCGCACTGCGGTCTGTGCATATGGTCTGACCTTGCCCCTATCTCCCTGCATAGCTGTCATAAACATATCGGACAGCAAATCACAAAAACCAGAAATACAGGTATTCACAGTTACAGTCTCTTATTTCTTGTTTGCCTTCTTCTCTCTTCAAAAGCGATGTTCCTGCACAAACCAACTGATGATCTCGAATTCGAGCGACTAGTGTTAATTTATTTGAAAAATTAGTTAAATGATTAACTATTTCTTTCGTATTGAAAGCCCCTGTGTTGTCATCTGATTCTGTAAGGGTCATATATGCTAGCTATAAATCAAAATAGAGCTCGACGCTTCCATTAGGAGCCCCGGGTGAGGCGATTTCCGCTCGTCATCGCTCGTCATATGCTTCATAATACCGTTTATACCGGTCAAATAAAATAATATTTCACAAAATACACAATGGCTAGGGCTGTAATACAGATAGCCACTTCTTCACATTCACAACAGTTTCAGTCTACCTATTAGAACGTTACGGTCTCCGTTAATAATCATTCCCTTGTTGGTTGTACAGCTTACAAGTGCTCTTAATAACTCACGTAACCCTTTTTTATTTTCGACCTTTTTGGCCCTCTTTCTGAGACAGTTAATACCACCAACCGCTTCAAAAGATGAATACAAATATTCCATCTAATCTGCTGCTAATACACTAAGTCTTTCGCAATGTAGACTGACAGAAGTCGTCTACTTAACCTTCTTTTGAAAGATCTAATTTCAAATTAAAATTTATCAGTGGGTATCTGACTTCGATATGCTGGAGTCAAAGCACACAGTAACAAGTAACACGAGTGATGTTCTTAACAAAAGAATTAGTTTTACTCTTAGAACGGTTTTAAAGGCTCGTGTCCATTTAACCGAAGAACGTGAAGCTCTTCGTAATGGTTGTGCACTGAAACCAGACGGTGGGTTCATTAGTACCATGAAGATGCTGTCATGGCAAGTGCTCTAGTAATGGCTGGATTTGAACGACATACAGTCACTTGTGAAATAAGTAACTACTGCTACTATATCTCCCCCTCTTCCTCGTCTTAGCCCCTTTCAGAGCTTGGTCTTTCAATGCACACCCTTTAATACTCGTGTGACATTTTATTCTTTTATTTTCAGTTTTATTTCGTTTATCTGTGCGTCTTGTAAGTATTTACTTTCCGTGATCTACCTAAGGGTTGGACTCTCTTTTCTCTGAATAGCTTCAAAAGTTATTATGTGAGCGTTAGTGTCAGTCCAGATGTCTTGGGTGTGGAGGTGATTGACAGAGACAGCTACTTCTCATGTATATACTTCTAATTAATCTTTCTGTTAATTATTCATATATCTAACGTGGATAATACATAGGGCAGAAGAGTAGTATGCGAACAGAAATATATTCATCAGTCAATATCATATATATTTATGAGCGTCCTTTCGACTCATTACGACTTATCTTGGGTTCCTCGTCTTCCCGAAGGTGAATGTATTGGATCAAAAGAATGACAAAACAAAACATGTCAGAGAAATTTTGTTCACGATATCATTTGCCACAGATCGTACGATGAGCATGTTCATTGGTCTGATTGGCTACTTCGCATGGAAAAACACTAGCAGAACATTGTGCTTTGAAACTAGTCCAACATAACACGAATGCTCCGCCAAGAATGCTCGATACCGAAGAGCCTCTCCGCGGAGCGGAGCTACGGGTCCGGGCAGAGCCCGGCCGCCGGAGGCAGACTGGAAATGTAGAATACATATTGTTCATTATAATATACTATGAGTTGCTCTTGGGTCTTTCCCAGGTCCAAATACGACCGTCTTTACCTACGACCATGATGACTTTTTGAAGGAAGACAAGGTCAGAGAGAGGTTCAGGCTCTGCTTCAGAGACATGAATAGACTTTTTCACTACAGGAAGAAGAATGGGTGTATCATGTTGGGAAATGAAGGAGTGCAAGGTCGTAGAACTTCGTTTGTTGGAAAATGGTTTGGTGATGGAAGAATTGGAGTTTAAATTGGTGACGGAAGAAGTGACTGAATCATTGTTTTCGGGGAATTGATATGATGACTTCTTGCGAGAGTGTTGGGAGATAACTTTGGGCCGAGAAAGAGTTTTAGGCACAAAATCCCAGAGAAGAAGTGTTCCATCTTCACCAATTGAACCAAGACGGTAATTATCCGCATCAGAACCCCATGGGTCAAAACAAACTTGACGAACCCATGATCTATGACCTTGTAAACGAGCCACAAGGGACTTGTTACGAACGGAGTAGATACAAACCATATCGTCTTGGCCACCAGTTGCAAAGTATTCACCATCGGGAGAAAATGCAGTGCAGATGAAACCACCGTAGTATGAAGGGAAAATATCGTACATTTGCTCATTAGCAAGATCAAGAAGACGGAGATATCCATCGTTACTTGAGATGGAGAGAACATCACCATTGGGGGAAAATTGGAGTGAAGTTAAGGGGGAATTGGAAACTTTGTATACTGCAATAGGGTTTAATAATTCACCAGGTTTTGAGTTTGTGGTGGGGTTTGATGAGGGTAGTCCTGTTGTAAATGATTTTATGATTTTAAAAGTGTCAGTGGAACGAGGATCTTGACTACCGGCGGTGCCAGATAGTGAAAATCCAGAATTATCTCTTTCTTTATCAAAAATAGCAAGTGATCCATCAGCATGCCCTGTAACGAAAAAATTCTCAGATCCAGGAATCCATTTAATCGATGTTATAGGGGATCTAGTAACATCACCATTTTTATTAATTCGATTGTATCTATTCGATACAGCATCAATCCAGATAGCATCACCTGCTGATGTACCGATTATTACTTCCATATTTTGCATAGAAGCGGTTGTGTAGTTAACATCATGACAAAGAGGGTGAGCTTTGGTGAAGAGGATTTTTGTTAAAGTTTCATGTTTGGTGAGGGGGTTTGCGGTGGAAATCCAAGATAATGATCGGCCAACATTTGCCCATATAAATACATCATCCAAGGTATGTTCTTGTAGTCGTTTGGAAAGATTTTCATGAACAATTGTACGAGAAATGAACGAGGAGTTATTTTTTGTAAGACTGTTTTTTGGTTTACGTTTTTGGGCTCCATTGGCGTTTGAAATTGCTGCTGAGCCACCACCACCACCACCAGCCACATTACCGGCTGATCCCATACCAGTAGCAGCGTTCAAAACTACAGCTAATGGTAAAGAAGTAGTAGAGAAATCGGTGGAATCTGCAGAATCTGTAGAATCAAGTGTTACTTGAGAACTTCCAGTAGCAGTACGAGATGCTGCTGATATAACGGCAGCAGCTGCGGCAGCGGAAGTTTCAGAGCCGACTGAAGATTTCTTTAACAAAGAAGATGTCCATGAAGACATTCCACCGAAAGATGGACGATTTGAAGAAGCGATAGAAGGTTTTTTTTTTGCAGAATTAACACCAATGGCGGGCCCACTTATGGCGGGCCCACTTATAGCAGGTCCCGGACCCGAACCCGAACCCGAGTTCTTATCAACCTGTCTAATTACCAAAGTTGAAACTCTAACTCCAGTTGAATAACTTGATGGTTGATTGATAGTAGGAGCCAAAGGATTAATAACTACAGGAGGAGGGTCACTAGGATGAGGTAGAGGAGTAGCTAAGAATAAACAATCTTGAGCTACATAAACGCCATCAGGAGCGGAGAAGTTTTGTACTTTTTGATCGAGGATAGTTCTTGAATTTGTAGCTTCTAAAGCAGGAAGGTTATGAGGGAAAGCCCCAGTTCCGTAATATTTCGGAGGAGGAGGGAGAATAAACATTGTATTTGTTAGGGGAGTGATACGGAGAGGCAGTTGGCAATTCGGAGGTAGATATGAGTGTAATGATGGTTTGAGTAGTATGACAGTAGTCTGAATTGGTCTGTGTGAGTGTCTGTGTCTGTGTCTGTGTCACTTTCACTTTCACTTTCAGTGTTTAAATGTGGCTTGTATTTGATGTTTGTTGGGATTGAAAATCAGAATATGAAAAAGACGTACCAGAGAAGCTAGACTGAAGGTGGGCTCTCGGAATTAGATTGATACGACCGTTGTTGATTACGGGGTAGAGCGGACAAATGCGTCGATCTTTTGAGCGGGGAGAAAAATCGCGGCTAAGCCGCGCGGGGGGAGGTTATCATGCATGAATTTATCCAGGTGTGGCGGCGCCGGAGGCGTACGCAGAGAGGGAGTAGTAGAGTGAGTAGTGGTAGTAGTAGTAGAGTGAGTAGGGTGGTAGTGATCGTAGTAGTGATCGCAGTAGTAATCGTAGTAGTAGTCGTAGTAGTAATCGTAGTAGTAATCGTAGTAGTAATCGTAGTAGTAATCGTAGTAGTAATCGTACTAGTAATCGTAGTAGTAACGTACTAGTAATCGTAGTAATAATCGTAGTAATAGTATATTAACCTTATCCCAATGCAAAAGACCTAGTAAAGATATATAAGTTCATAATCATAATGTGTGGGGTGTGTGTGGGGTGTGGGGGGTTCGCGAAGATTAGCGTTCAGCAAGATGTGCGATATGAGCAAGACCTTCCAGACGTTGATGGGTAGAGAGAAGCATGATAGGTGGGGTCATGGAATTTGTGGATGGTGGAGGTGGAGGTGGAGGTGGTGGTAGTGGGTTGTTTGAAGTGATGCTGGATGACCGCTGTAGATGTGGTGAATTAGCATTCATTCTAAGTGCTTGAATCATTACTTCGTATTCCGGATATTTTCGTTCAACTGTACGGTCTAAGTATTCGTAAAGACGATTGATTTCATTGGTAGAAGGAGAAGCTTTGCTTTGCTCATGAGATCGATTACGAAGTGTTTCGATGAGTACGGGGATGAAATAGGCTAGAAATGGTGATACCGAGACTAACGGGGAATCCATTAGGAAACCTAGAGTTGTTGCGTCATTTATAATATTTGCTGTGGGGGCTACTCGATCAAGGATTAGTCTTGAAAAATAATAAACCGCTTTTAGAATTGGAATAGTATCCCAAAGTCCTTCAAGTGATCGCCCTACACCATCCAAATCACCACATAAACGAAGAACGGAATGACTTTCAGGAGGATTTCCAGAAGATCTTGATTCTTCGAGAAGTTTTGAGACTCGTCCTAAATTCATACATAATCGAACCATTTCTACGTTTGATCTATTTCCAGCAAAACAATCAAGATCATGTTGTTCAGAAACAACATAATGATCAGGGATTTGAATTGGAATTTGTGAGTGAACTGCAGTATTCATTCGATCGAGAATGACGAGGACAAGAAATAGTCGTCGACAAACTTTTGAGTCGTCATCTGAATCTGTAGTGGTAGTAGTAGTAGTAGTACTACTACTACTAGTAGTAGAATCATTATAACCAGGTGATACTGGTCCACTAGCTACACTACTGGCACTTCCATGACGTCCATAAATAACATTCTTAAAAGTATGTAATGACATATTAAAAGCTTGAGAAATAGCAGCTCCTAACCATGAAGTTTGTCTTGTTTGAAGGTAGAATAAAATTAACGTCATTAAACGAATAATTTCACTTTGTTTATCTTCATTCGGTGATATGGATGAATTAGCTAATGCTTGAAGTGCTTGGCTACGATAATGAATTACTTCATTTGTATTGCGAATATTTTCTGATGAATAAATCAATCCTGAAATACAACTTAATAAAGCAAAACGAAGATCAGGATTTGGACATTTTTCTAATCTAGTTCTCAATTGAACTTTACTTGTTGGAAGAACTGGGAGAGTAGGGTGAATTAATTGATAATAACTATCAATAAATCGATTATTCCATCCTGGTAGGTTGGAATGGTTAATAGTAATATCAGGAATACTAACAGTTGAACTATTACTATTTGATCTACCAGGTGATAGATAGGTTGAAACTGGACTCATAATCGGACTTCCATCAGTATCAAAAGATTCTACCGAACTAATTGAACTATGACGAGTTGATCTTCTATAAGGAGCTGAAGAAGAATTTGTAGATGCTTTTGAAAAATAATTATTTCCATGTGAATTAGGGTGTGAGTTCGCGGAGTTCGCGGAGCTCGCAGAACTCGGTGGCATTGGAATATTAAACGAACTAGCTCTTGGTTTTGTTTGACTAGGACGATTAGGAATTACCGAAGGAAATGGTAAAGAATTATTAGATAGGTGATGTGATGGAGGAGGGGGTGTTGGTAATCCATGTACTGGTTGCCAAGAAGGAGATAAAGTAGCAGAAGCTACGTTATTATTACCATTACCATTGCCATTGCCATTACCATTACCATTACCATCACCACTCCCACTCCCATTACCTCCCTTCGGCGATAACCCACCTCCTCCCGCCCCCGTAAGCGTATCAATTGATGGCAACCTCTCATACCTCGAACCAGGAGATGAAATAGCCGCTAATCTCGGTGGTTGCCCATTCGACCCCGACCCCGACCCCGTCCCCGACACCGACCCCAACACTAACGACCTAGTCCCTCCAACAGAATCAAACGAAGCTCTATGATGTGGGGAAACTGGCCCTATACCCCCACTCCCTGTTGGCATTGAATTCCGTCTCATCGAACCCTCAATTGAATCCCCTCTTGGCCTCTTCGATGGACCCCTCTTCATTGGAATCCTCGAAAATGAACATGCAATTCCCGACCTTCTACATGATGAACATTGAGGTGTTGATTGTCGAGTAAAACTCACTCCTGGTGGAAATTTATCCTCAGCATCACATCGAATCTAATCACGTTAGTCACCAGTTCTCTGCCTCCGGCGGCTGGGCTCCGCCCAGACCCGTTGTGCTCACTCCGCGAGCTTTCTCCCCCGTGAAATTCTCGCAATCTCCCTCCTCCTCCTCCTATCTCCATCATATGATTTCCCGCTTCGGCACTCCTAGCCGTTTGTGGCCCATCAATGCATCCCACTCACGCACCACTCACGCACCACTCACGCACTCTCATGCATCTGTCGCTTAACGTGGGGTGCTATTTCTCACCCCACTCATCTGCAACACCTTCCTAATCCGTCTAAAAACCCGAAATTTCGGATCCAAAAAACGGGGAAACTGTCGTGTCGATCACGGTAAGGGCGAAAAGGAAAAATACAAAATTGTACCGAGAGTGGGGGAAAAATGTCCCGTTTCAGACCAGGCGCATAAAATGGCCGGGGAAATGGACTGTTCTGCCGAACCGGTGGTGATCTTTGCGGAGCAGTGGAGAATTGTATCCGCCAGAGAGAGAGAGAGAGAGAGAGGGAGAGTGAGAGAGAGGACGAGAGAAAGAGAAAGAGAAAGAGAAAGAGAAAGAGAAAGAGAAAGAGAAAGAGAAAGAGAAAGAAAGCAAAAAAGCTAACGACCAAAACCAACTAAGAAATTAACTCACCTTTTTTCTACGACACTATATAACAGTTAGTCCTATCATTCTCCATAACCATATAACTTCATATCCTAATAAATCCATAATCCATAATACTTACATCATCACATGCTCTAGAAACTTTGGACCTCTTACGAGGTGGAACTTGTTCACCATTCGTTTCATCGTTTCCAATCCCATCAGTATTGACTGTACTAATCGTACCAGCATCAGTGACTTCACTAACATCAGTAACATCAGTTGATGTGGTATTTGCACTTCTAATCGAATATGACCCCATAGACCCTTGAGTGCCAGCACTCGTCTTATCTATTGAATTACTATCCACTACAACTGTGCTAGGTATCGTAACAATATTTGGTGAACTCCTTGGTGAAGTAGGGGAATGAGAGATGTCTCTTTTAATATCTGTTGGAGTATCAGTTGATAATGTGATACTTGAATTGGGGGGATTAATAGCAGTACTATTGTTTGTACTATTGTTCGTAGCAGTAGTAGTAGTAGTAGCAGTATCAGTAGTAGTAGTAGTAGTAGCAGTAGCAGTACCAGCACCAGCACCAACACCAGCACCAGCACCAGCACCAGCACCGGCAGTACCAGTACCAGCACTTTCTGATTTAAAAGTTGGAGAAGCAGTTGTCATCTCTCCTATGTCGATATAACTTTTCTTAATTTTTCTGTTACTAACTTTTCACTTAAGTGATATTGAAGTAAGAGGTTGAATTTGAATTTGAATTTGAATTTGAGCTTGAACTCAAACTTCACTCGAAATTCACTTGAATTTGAATTTGAATTTGAACTTCACTCGACCTTCACTCGACCTTCACTCGAACTTCACTCGAACTTCACTCGACCTTCACTCGAACTTCACTCGACCTTCACTCGAACTTCAATATTAACCTGAATTCGTTTTATTAATATCAAATAATTTCATTCACTTTGTGATATAATTAAAGTACAAGTTTGCTCTACTAATAAATATAATGTGAGGCGTTGCCCAAATACTTTTCATAACTCGGCTTCACCCCATCACTCACTCACTATACGGTAAAGTTAGGTCATGGTATAGTAATAGTTCGGCTTTATTTTTTGCTTTTTTTTTTTGCTTTTTTTTTTTTAGCGGTTTATCATTCCGTCTATCTTTCGGCAGGGTAGAATAATGCCTGCCAAACCATAACCGATCTAATCCTGGACTGCTGGAGTTACTGGACGGGTAGAAAGAGAGAGGAAGAGAAAGATAGAGAGGAAGTGAAAGATGGAGAGGAAGTGAAAGATGGAACGGAAGTGAAAGATGGAATGGAAGTGAAAGATGGAAGAGAAGTTCGACAGGAAAATAGCGACCGTAGCGGCTCGACCGCAACAACCACTTCAATCTCTCTCACCACTTAATTCTCTATTTCGGCTCGGTCTATCATTCCATCCCGCTCTACCCACTTATTTTAAGTTAGCCAACTCCTGCCCTAATTTCCTCCCTTCCTTGCCTTCTCCGTTCTATTATTCTCGTGATGTACACTCTTTTTTACTTTATTTTGATATATCCCCCTACCTCTTTTCACCCCGCTTTTTGCGGAGTATAAACTTTTCAATGCATCAGAGTAATTTCCAATCCTAACCCTAGCTAATTTTACCGGGCCCGAAAATTAACCTCCTCTGAAACATACGGAAAATTATCTACGGATAAATCAATTTAGGGAATGGTTTACAGAGATCGGTTGCCGCACGAGAAGGTGAACGGCGGATAAAATGGAGGTGAGTTTAGAGTTGGATGAAGAGTGAGGTAGGATGAAGACGAAGAGTGACAGCAGTAAAAAATCATAACATGCAAACGTAACATACTAACATACAATTAAATAATATATCTAATGCTATTCTATCATAATAAGTGTCGTCGTAATCTCGTTGTAATCTCGTTATAACCTCGTCGTAACCTCGTTGTAATCTCGTTGTAATCTCGTTGTAACCTCGTTATAACCTCGTTGTAACCTCGTTATAACCTCGTCATAACCTCGTCGTAACCTATCATAACCTCCTTGTCACCATTGCTCTTAAGGTTGCTATGTCCAATCGAAAATCTTATTTAGTCGATTAAATTAGTTTGTACTCTGCTGCCGCGTATAAATCTATTTCTCTCAATTCTGTTGTCCCCACACTAGCCCTCAGACCAATATAACCGTCATTCCCATTCCCATCCTACGCTGCCAGTTTTAACGTTAAATTTTGTCTCACTACAGCCACTTCGTATCTTTTACTAAGCTTGCTTAGTACATTGCATACTCGGCTACTGTAACAATAACCATCTTTAAGCGCTATGATAGGCGATGACCGTGGGGGTACAGTAGATAGATATATCAGGTAAGAGAGTAGCGAAGAGAGTAGCGAAGAGAGTAGCGAAGAGATTAGCGAAGAGAGTAGCGAAGAGCGTAGCGAAGAGCGTAGCGAAGAGCGTAGCGAAGACAATCAAGTATACAGCGTATAACTAAATCCATAAATCATGCTCGCTCAACCGGGTAGTAATTTTAGAATCTGTATTAATCTATATCTGTATATTCCATGTAAATCTCTATGCACTGTGCAGTTAAGCATGAAATAATGAGGCGGATGAAAAATAGGAAGGTTACATAGGATGAGATGAGAATGTCAGTTGAGGTGACATTGGCAATAAACGTATGCTCTATTTCTTTTTTTTAATTTATAAATTTAGATGCGGGGAATAATATATTAACTCTAAATATTAAGCTGATGTATATACTTCATCGTCTTCTGGGGTAGATTGGGAACTAGTAGAATCGGAAGGTGCTGTAATATCTACAGGAGTTTCATTTGTAATTTCCTCACCTTCATTGTCGTCCGCCTGCTCATTCTCCGCCCTATCCACTTCCTTACCCTCACCCTCCTTATCCACTTCACCCCCCTTCTCACCCTTCTCACCCTTCTCTTCCTCCTCACCCTTCTCACCCTTCTCACCCTTCTCTTCCTCCTCCTTCCCATCTCTCCCCGGCGTGGCCGTCCTTGCCCCTCTCAAACTAGGCCCAAATATCATCGGTGGTGGAAATATACCCCCTCCTCTTGCCCATAACATTCTTTCTCGAAGTCTAGCAAATTCATCCCATGCTCTACTAACTCCTTCTTCTTCATCAACTTTCCATACTCTATCCCTTACTGATCTAAGAAAACTCGTGAAATCACACACTGTACGAACTCGATTTAAACAATAATGACAAAGTGGATACCCACTACTAACAATACCATTTAATTTTTCTGATATTGTACTATTAGTAGTAGTTGTTGTACTTGTAACCCCTGTTGTAGATGTAGTCGTAGTCGTAGTAGTACTATGCCCTTGAATAGTCGTCTTTCCAACCCTTAAATTATGCATTCGTAAATAGATAATAGATGATTCTCGATTTTCTCCACATAAAGCACAAGGTGACTTTGTTGCAACTGGTCGGTTAGAATTATACATTCCTGAATTATGAGAACGTATAGCCCCTTCATTAACTCCTGATATAGGTTCAACAACTGCTGTACCATCCATTATGCTAGTCATAACTCCCTTTTTTGCCAACCATGAGATACCAGGTGCAATATCAAGGCGAAGGGTTGGTTCAATATCTTCAGATAAACATCTTTTATATAATTTGAATGATGTTAAAGGAGCAGAACTAATGTGGATATTACTTGTTGAAGTGGTTTGAGTAAGTGTATTTCTTGGAGAATCTGGAGTACCGGATCTGGGAGATGACGAATTATTAGGTAAATTAGGAGATGATATAGGTCTTGTATTGGCTGGAAATGAACCAGGAAATCCTCCTGGGGTATGAAAATAAGTACTGGAAGTGTTAGTATTTGCAATTAATATAGGATTTGCTGTAGTATGGAAAATAAATGACTTGAAATCTTCAAAAACTGGAGTATCTTTACGAATAAGTGGTCGGATTTGACTATTTAAAACTGCTTTATCGTTTAATGACCAATGTGTAGCATCATTACTTATATCTGGAGATTGTGTAAGAGCAGGAGATTCTGATTCTTCTGATGCTATTACTCCTGAACCTGTTGTAGATACCAAAGTACTGGATAATGCTATATTTGATCCGCTTGCCAATCCGCTAAATCCTCCATTAACAGAACTACCAAGACTAATAGCAGATCCTAATCCTTCGCCATCTCTATCAATCGGTGGTGGGGGTGGTGTTGACATCATTGACAATCTATTAGAATTCAAATTCACTTCATCAAACTCTTCTTCATCTTTTTGTTTTTGAATAATTTCTTTCAATTCGGCAACTTGTGATTTATAATTATCTAATAAAACATCTCGTTCTTCTAATTGCATTTGTAAATGGGCTTTTTCTTTATTTGCGTCAGCTACTAAATTATTAGCTTCACCAAATAAACTACCAGTCAAGTCTTCAATTTCATCATGTAAACCTTGAGCATCTTTTTGAGCTGCTTCTCTCAACTTCACTTCTTCCAAGTATATATCTTTTTTAACGTATTCCTGCGCTAATTGATCTTCTAGCATCATATTATTCCTTCTTGCAACATCCAATTCTTTTCTTAAAACTTGAACTTGATCTTCAAGATCTGTTTTACTGTCTGCCACTTCAATCAACCTTGTAGCAAGACGACCTACTTCAGATCGCAAATACTCTAAATCACCAGCGGGAGCGGGAGCAGCAGGAGTTGAAGGACGGGGTGAAGGAGAAACATTATTGCTTGGCAATGAGCCATGATCTGAAACAGAAGATTCCATTATTAATTAGAGAGATCTTCGATTGAGTATGAGAAATTCTTCATGAATTGTACTAATCACGTATAACTTTTATATCTCCACGAATATTTTTATGAGCTGTTATTTATGCGTTAGTATCGTAAATCGACTCCAGGTCGCAAACAACAATCACAACAATCTTATTCTCATCCTGTCTTATTATCGATATTGCAACTCACCGTATTGTTCTTATTTCTCCCTGTTTTCTATATATCGTGTCCCAGTTGTTCTTCTAACTCTCTCCAACTCTGACAGTACGAGTATTACAGTTTGAATATTCTATCTTCTCTCGATCTGTTTATTGTTATGTGCAACTCGTCCCCCACTTCTGCCACCAAATAAAAAGCGTTATCTGAACCTAACCCTAACGATTCCTTATCTTTTGCCTTACAGTAATTTAAGGGCAGTTAGTAATAATAACTAGTTAAGTGATTAGCAATTCAATTGCTAAGGTTAGTAAAGCCCTCAAGCTTTTAGTTTGGGAATAATTGGGGCTATTTGTTTACACAGCTAGGTTGTAGTATTCGGGAGATAACCGCTCAACAATGCTTCATCGTTTTTCGATTAGGATACGGTTTTGAATACTTGCTCCCAGCGACTTTCATCAGCTCTCAGTACAGTCGCAACACTAAGTATTTATTAGAAACATCGCTTTTTTGTATAATTAGTTACGACCGTCTTGATGCAGGGTCTTGATTCTATGCGTGAATCACGTGAAATATGCACGAAATTCGCTAGCAAGGGCCATCGTACAATCAAAGCACTTCTATCAGACCTTTAACAGATGACTAGATAACTCCCCAGACGAGTCGTATCTCTCAAATTTTTTGTAAATAATTCATAAAACGACTTAAAATTGAGGTTCTGGAATTTGTTACAATAATCTAAATACGAATTGATAAGGTATCACCTAATGTTCTTCTCATAAATAGAAATTTCATGAGTTTTTTTAAGTCTCTTCTCTGTTACTCAACAATTTATTCTATTCCTTTTCCAGTCGCCTACCCAAACTGATTGTATTGCAGCTGTTGGGTGATCCGCGCATATATTTCCGTCCTACACCGTCAGTTCGCTTTCCAAACTCTAAAATCATATCCAAGTACAAGCCACCCACGCAGCGAAAGGAATATGATAAGGGATTAGATCGCATAGTTTCAACGCTTATCGTATCGTCCAACAATGACCAATTCCTATACACAACTTATGGTAACAAGCAGGCCCACTAACACCCACACAAAAATTCCAGCCAACCACTCACTTATAGATATTCCATTACCATCTTTAACTTATCAAACGTATCTATTTCCCATTCATAGCGTTCGTTCTTGAAGAAAGAAGACTGAGCTCAGTAGATCGGCAATCCTTACCCATATCAGATAGCGGTTAGGAAAATGCCAAACTAGGGTATTAACATGACTTTCGCGTTCTAAACAAATATTAAATATTTAAGCTAAAAATAAGAAATATTCATCTACTGGAATCTGAATTGAACCCTTCTTTCCAGACAATTCATAGAGATTGTGGTATTTTCATTTAATTAGTACTTGTTGTGCGGCTTATTTTGCTGTGGAAAGGTTGGTATTTGACGCGTGAATATTGTCAATAGCCCAGCAAGTTACGACCGAAACCCCAGCGTAGATTCAGCCCTAAAAGCAGGAGAGTGTATTGATCATTTACTGGTGAGATTATGAATTAAGAGAATTGACTACAGTTAAGTAGGATTGCTGGAAGTGAATTGGTTTTAGTAGCCTCATGTTCATCATGAACTTCTTAAATGTAAGGGCGAGAGCAGTGGTCTGCTGGAGGAATAGAAAGAGATTAGAACTAATACTAACGAAATAAACAGGAGACTGCTGATTACTTATTCAGTACAAAGAGAGCGAAATCATGGCTGTATTTTTTTGTCACAACGATAGCAGTATATATCTTGCTAATACTGGCAGCAGTAACTTATGTGATTTCATATTACTTTTATATTCCTTATCCTGCGGTTATTTCTGTGTTGGATATGGATTATTCATATTCAGGAGGTGGAGCATTTGCCGCTGTTGATGTTTCGGAAGTTCATCTGGCTGCTGTGCCGTATAAGATATCGGTTGTGTTGGATTTACCCAGAGATAGTTATAATCAGGGGCTGGGAAATTTCATGGTGCGTATGACTGTCGTTAATAGTACATTGGATGAGTTTTTAGCTGATAATCCATTTCCAGAACTGTTTGGATATGAAGGGACTAAGATTGTAAATCCTACACCACCTGCTGCTCCAGCAGCTGCTAATGGCCCAACTGTTAGTAGCGGAGGTCAATGGAGATTGAAAGAAGAGCATCAATTGAGTGGTGGATATGGATATGGAAGGTATACTCCACCTCCATCTCAGAAATGGCCATTAACTCATTCCAAAAAGTATATTTTTGATCGACTTCCTGGCCTTGTTTCAAGCACTAAACCCTCCATCTTACCATATAAAAGTCCAATATTGGAGTTCTTGGAAACATTTGTTTTCAGTCCTATTTATTTAACCGGAATTTGGGAACAAAAAACAATTGTACCAATTTCAATGATGGATTGGCCGATATCAGCAACAAAAACTTCAAAATCTGTTGTAGTTGAACTTGATAGAACGGTTAACATTAATAAAGCATCACTTTTGTGGACTGTTCAATGGAGGGGCCTCAGATATTTTATGTATTACCACTGGATTTTTATGTTTATTGTTGGGACAGGTTTCTTTTGGTTTATTGAAACAGTCGCGATGTTATTAGTAGCATGGTATATATTCCATGCTTACAAGAACTATGAAGATGAATTGAGTGATGTAGAAGAATTTGAGAGAATACCATCAAATATATTTACTGGTCAAGGCGAAGTTAGGATATCTGAAGATATGGATACAGATCCTGATTTTCACCCAGATAGTGAAAATGATAGTGAAATCAATCGTGAGAGCCGCGACGAAGGTGAAGGAGATGAAGAACTTGTCGAAGGAGGTCAGGAAACCGAAACAGATCCTGAGACGGATCATCATAGCACTGGCCAGGAGACTCCAATTGGTCTAACTGCAAATAGCCATACAAATTTATCTGAGACGGAGAGAAAAATAGACACTTTATTACGACATAGAGCAGTTAAAAAAAAGCCTTCGGAGTCAAGTTTGAATGACGGAGAGAGTCTATCAAAAGGACATTCATCTTCATCTACAGTCCGGCCACAATTGGATTTATTAGATAGCTTGGGACCCGACCCTGGTCCTCCTACTCCAGCCGCGACTCCACAATCGTGGGATGATGAAAAATCCTCAATACTGGAACCAGAACCAGACCGAAATGTGAGCGAAGATACAAACTACTACGACCTGGACCCGTTGGAAACAATGGAAACATACAGTCATGATAACTTTGAAATCAATCAAAATGCCTCTGATTCTGACCCTGACCCAGAACATCTAAACATATAGCATCTCCGTACACCAAGTGTGTATTATAAATATGTAATAATAATAGTAATAATAAAATAAAATAAAATAATAAATAAATGATAATGCAAGAATAGAAAAAAATATATATCATATGCCAGTTTAACCAGCTAAAACTTTCGCAGGTATCTCTGCTACAAAAAATGGAACTCCAATATCTTCTAATCGCGTCACGCCTCCCATCATTCGTCTACTACGAACAAACTCTTCGAACTGATGGACAGTTTCCGACCATTCGCTGAGTGATCTTCCGGCATAGCTCCAGTACTTTGAGTCTTCAGAATTTGCTTGCATTAACTTGGCAGTTAAAGTTGTATCAAGCTTATTAGTTACCGGAATTCTCTCCCTTTTTTCAGCAAGAAACGAATCGACAATTTCAGCTCCAGTTATTTCATCACTACTACTACCATAAGCATCGGCAATATCATCAACAGTAAACTCAGCTTCATCTTCAATACTAATCAGTGGTGTTGAAAACTCAAACTCTGACTCAAACTCAGCTTCAGCCTCGGAGACACAAGTTTTATATACATCATCATCATCATCTGCTTCACCGGAAGCACCTTCACCATATCCAAATAAAGTTTCCACTCTATCATCATAATCAAATGGGAGTCTAGGTTTGACAGGCGATTTCAACTCACTATCTTCAATAGACACCCCTCTGTTCTTTTTTATAATAAGGTCTAATTGTTTTCTTGCAATCTTCTCACAAAATTCTAGGCAAAACTTATAAGGAGGTCGATTAATCTCTGGTCGCTCTCTGAGCAACTGTGGAGGTGGAGGAATTAATGACATTGTCAATGAAGAAGTTGGAGAGTTTGGTTTGGATGAAAAAGTTCCAGGACTGGCCTTAATTGAAGGTGTTCTGGATTTCACAGGTCGTAAATCGGTCGATGAAGGTACAGATGAAGTAAAGCCTTTTTCTGGATCTGAGGACGAAATGATAGTAGGTGCAGATGATACACGAACGTTTCCACTACTGAAATATTTTCTCAGTCCATTAGGACGTAATAAACTCCACCTCTTTTTAGAAGAGTTATTGGTCGCAGTTTCCTCGGTCTGTTCATGATCATTCAAATGGTCATTATTGATATTTGAAGGTTGGTTTAATCCATGACCCAGTAAGAATAGATTGTCCTTTGGTGATGCCATTGGTGGATACGAATAAGCAACATCGTCAAAAACATCAAATGGATTGACTCGGTGGAGATGCTGACTACTGAGTGAACTTTCTGAAGCAGCTCTTGGTATTAATAAGTTAATAGACTTATTACTAGTAATATTGGAAATACTACTTTCACTAGGTATACGCATAGGAGTACCAGGTTCAAGATTACCATTTCTAACTGCAGGATTGAGAAAGATAGAAAGTTGTCTATTAACAACCGGAGGAGCTGGTTCAAGTGAGGGTAGCATTGCAGGAGATTGCTTGGAATATTCAATAGCATCCAACACTTTCTCATATGAAGTCTCTAATCTTTGAGATAATAATATTCTAGCATCGGCATTGCAATTCGAGTATAAAACCGATGATAGAAGATCACTTTCAGGACCAACCGATGCTACTCTCCAACATAATAGTCGATGATAGTAAGCTCGTACAAGAGGTTGCCAATGACAGAAATATCTCTTCCACATTGAAGGAGATAATAACCAAACGATGACATTCCATCTTAATCCTTCGTTCTCATCAGCAGTGAATTCAAGGCCATTATTAAGACGGGAGGAACCCAATGGATCACTGATAGAAAAACCAGGGTTACATCCGATAGGGATATTATCCCAGATGTTAAATAGAAACGCTAAAGCGCGTAATTCAGTATGACTGTTATCGCTGGACATCATTCGTTGAATAACATGAATCCAGAATTGCCAGTCAATTATTTTATCTTTTTGAATTTCAACAGTTTGTTTAGTTAACGAATGAGATAATATAAGACTTGAGAGATACTCTTCGACGAGGTCAGCAAGAATAATACAACTTTCAACATCATAAACGCTTGTTTTAAGGGCAACTGCATGGAGGAGTCGTTCAAACTGACGGCAATAAGGTTCATAAAATTTAATACAAGCGTCATCATTATGAAGAATTTCACGGATGACAGCGAGGACTTTCAATTGATCCACACGACGGCGGGTTCGAATAGCAGGGACGGGGGAGACAGCGACGGTATTAAGGTCATCGACATCAGAACTAGAAATGTTAGTATAGCAAACGAGTGGATATGGACGCCCCCGTGGAGTAATAATTATACTTACCTTGGAAAAGGAGAGTTGGAGTGGCTATGTTCATGAGGGTGGACGGCAAAGTCAAGACTTCCTAGTAGAAACGATTGAAGAATTATAAGGCCAGGGGAAGCGAGATGGGCATTCCAAGGAAGATCTTGAGGGATGAGTATAGACATTATTGAATAGTAGTGTTTGATGAATGCGATAAACACATCACTGTTTGAAGAAGCCCATCGTCTGGACCATGGTCCATAGATATTAGGGATGGCGGCTGGAGGAGGAGGAGCAGGAACTGAACGATAGAAATGACTAGCATTATAAAGGGCGGATGATCTGCTTGGGATCATAGCTGGTGACTTACGGCCATCACAATAACCAACTAGCGGCTCAAGATGCTTTGGGAGATTGGTATTAGAAGTAAGAATAAGGGAAGCATCGGCTAGGGTGGAACAAGACGCAAATTGTTGATGATGCAAATATTGAGATTTTGAGGGGGAGTGGGAAGATGGGAAAGAGCAATTGATGACTCGGTCTATATCATTTTGAGGGACCGCAAGGAGATGAAGAAGAACGGGTGCAATATCTGGAGCAAAGAAAAACGCATAAGCGAGAGCTTTACCAGAAAAGGCAGCCACTGATAGAGGAACTGTTTTAAGAGAGAGTTTACTAATGACAAGTTGAAGAGTTTCATATAAAAGCTGTTGATAAATGATAGGATTTAATCTCCATTCCATACGGGACATGAGACCAGAAAGACCTTCAAGGTAGAGAGACCGATCAGATCCAGAGATAGATCGGTCTTTAAAAGCATTTAGAATGGCGTTCCACCATTTTTGCAATATTTTTATTCGATAATAGTTGATCTCTTTAGAATTAGACGCAGTCATGTAATAATCTTCACCTCGATGTTGACGAAGAAATGGTAGTAATGCTAGACGGAGGATATTTGAACGATGAACACCCGATTTAGACTGGAATTTAGGGAGTTCTGAGTCGAGTAGTTTAAAATCGCGACTAAATTCATCTTTAATAGGATTTGTTGGTGAATCAACACTTTTACGACGAGTGGAATAACGAGATGATCTTCTTGGAGTTGTGAATCCGGACGAATCATTAGATCTGTGATTCAAGAGAGAAGTATTTTCGGGAGATGCAAGGTTCAAAGAGCGAGATATTAATGATGATCCATCATGAGAGGATATAGTTGTAGCATTTGGGGAAGTAGCTAAAGAGGATGAAGGAGATGGTGGAGAAGAAGAAGATGATGATAATGAAGGAGAAGGAGAGTGAGATGAAGATGGTCGAGAAGGACTAGAATATTCAGTAGGATTTGAAAATACTCTTCTTTGAAAGATTGAAAATGGAGAATTAGAATTAGTTGTTGAATCTAGCGATAAAAGGGATAATCTATTTAAAGTGAATGACGAATTTGATCTTTTGATTTTGACATTTAATGATTTTGTAGAAGTTGTAATTTGATTTTTTGAATCAATTGTTAATGGTAAAGAAGAAGCATCGGCTACTATTAGTTGGGAAGTAGGTTTTATGTGAATGGGAGGAGATTGTACTTCAGTCATGATGAGAAGAATGCAAGGAAACGAGAACGAACGAAGGAACGAAGGAACGATTGCAGGTATTGGTTGAGATCAAATGCTAATAAATGAAAGAATAAATGCAATAATGAAAAGAATCAACAAGTGACATACAATCAACACGGTCACGCACACGCACTCTCACTCACGCTCAACTCACTCGACGTAGAATTCTTACTGTAACTCCTTTATTACCAAACTTTAAACCTACAAACTAAGCAATGATTAGGTTGTGGGATGTTAAACTGTACAACGAAATGACGTAGAGTATAGAGTTTCAATGTACGCAAAGAGAATAAAGCTATAGGGAGGCGGGGAATGGAAATGGAAATGGATTGAAATCAACTAAGGGATAGAATAAGGGATAGAATAAGGGGTTTCTAGATATCTTCAAATGAGTGAAATATCTATAATCTAGAGTTAGATTGGAAGATTAATGAGGATATGAAAGAGTGAAGGAGAGAACGAATGATGGTGTGATGGAATATGGATCGGAGTAGCGATATAGCAATGCTTTACGATTACTACCAATCTCAATGTTATCAATACTATTATCAATGCTGCTACTACTATCACAACTATCTCTATTCCCCGGACAATCTTACCACTCACTTAATAACTTACCAAAAATCTACCTTTTCTCTATACTCGGTAAGAAACCCTTTCTCACGTGCTTATTATTTACTGATGCTATTATTAACTTTTCAACTGTCAAAACACCAAATAAATCCAAACAATCCTATTAAAATGAAAATTCAATAGATTTTTCACTCCCGAAATTAATTTATATCGGATCGTAAAAAAATAACTAAAATCAACCAAGGCCAATTCTTACTATCTCTTTAACCAACCATACAAACACACACTGCACGGTATTCGGTAAATCGCTAACCTGAGCTCGCTAATAATGTCTGCTGCTGCTGCTGCTATTGCTGCGCTGCACTATACAATGAGGACAAAAAATTGGACAGATAATCTTATCCTAATTAAGCTAATAATTATAATGCAAAAGAAGCGATGATAGATGATGATAAGATGGAATAGGGTAATGTAAACAAGGCGGCGCTAGTAAGATTGTTAGTGACGTAGGATAAGGCGTTAGTGGATAGTACGGCAGCAGCCGCCGCTAGCAGCCGCCGCCAGCAGTCGCCAGCGAGCCAGCCATTGTCTTTTATCACACGGCTGAATAATATGAAGCTTGCTTTGTCTGATAATGCAATATCGACTCTTTCGTTACTTACATATGTCACAATGATCTCAAGGTTGTTCTTATCCTATTATGAGGTAGTAGTTAAGCAATTGAGTCAGTTGTGAGGCAGGGGTGATGGAGTTAGGCGTGATATCGGCGTTAGCATCGGCGTTGCCGTGATAGTTTTTGTTGTGCAGGCGTAATTGTCGCTGAGAAAAGTAGCCGTGTTATTAGTAAAGCAAGCAAACGCTGGGAGGTGTAGCTGTAGCACTGACAGAAGTCTATGTCAAGAGTAGTTATTGTTCTGTGTGAAAAATTTGATAGGTGATCTGATCTAGTGATCTAATGCGCTGAGTAATGCTGTTCTAGTGTTCTAGCCCTATCGTATCCCTAATTTCAAGTTAGTTTTAATATAAATAAAAACAAAGTAAAAATTAAAAGAATAAAGAAACAAATATCAGCTTATCGGCTTGAGATATAGTTTGCTGATTCGCTAATTGCAAATTGCTAATTGCTAATTGCTAATTTTGCTAATCACTTAATTTTTAATCCCTCTTTCCCTGCCTCACTAGCAATACCACCTGCTCAAATTGGCCCACTGGGCACTGGGCACCAGACACTGGCACAGGCACCGGATTGGCACAGGTCTGACACTGGGCACTTAATCAGTTGTCTTAACAATGAATATACTGCCCCATATAATCCAACTTATTAAAGCATAGCCTTTATCACCAAACGTTACTATATAACGTTACAACTCACCTTAGTGTTTGATTTAGCCTTTACTTAGCCTTTTACCTTGCCTTTTCTATATGAATATTTTATCAGTGGGGTTATTCTGGTCACCTGTACCTGTACTATAACCGCACCACCTTAATACTAACCTTTATAGTTCGTTAGAAGTTCAAACGTCCAGCATTAGTGTATAAGTGAAACAATTATTGTAAATCCAACTGTCCAGATTTTGATAGCAAATTCGTAAAATAAAACAACCAAATCTAACTACTTTCTGAAATTCTGAAATGTAAATAAATAATCAATATGAAAGCTAAATCTTTGTTAATATTATCCTTACCAATGCCTTCATATCAATCTTCTCATCTTAATCTTCCTATTCCCTTGACATTGCCTTAATCTATGCATAAGCGCATAACCCACATAGAGACTTGCTGGTATAATGCCGGTATAATGCTGGTATAATGCACGGAAGTTTCAATTAGCAATGGATCTGGAGATAAGTGCGACTAAGTTATGAGACAAAAACAAACTAATGACAATACTAATATTATTCCTTCCGGTTCTTCTCCTCTCCCCTCTCATGCCCATTGATATCTTCACTATCAGCCAGAATAATATTACCATCACCATATCAACTAAAGGAATTCCATTTCCGTACCAACTCAATGGACCATGAAATATTTTGCTAACCATTTGATTGCTTCTATTCATACTTACATTTGATACTTTACCAATCATTATATGAGCACTAGTAACTTTTTCTCTATATCTCATTTCATTCAAATCTCCATATATATAATCTTCACACCAACAACCCTTAACATAAATTCTTGAATTCACCTTCATGCGGTGGCTAAATTCTTACCCCATTGCATTGATGACTACCTACGCATTATAGCATGATGTTAATTCCCCTTACGAAAATGCCATTAAATTATCTCTTTCTTAACTTTATGCTACACAATAACTCTCCCGCCGATGGGCTCTGCCAAGACCCGGTTGCTCGCTTCGCTCGTTCACGTTGCGGAGTCAAGATTCACACTATCACCATGTCATATATACCTACTTATACTCCAACATAGAAGATGCAGCTAATGCCCTGCATAAAACCAATCCAACGTCCTATTGTATCAACCTGCTGTGCACGATCAATCCACATTTATTCCTCTCGAGATACCTCCATGTTAACGACGATCCGGACTTCTCCTCCGATTCTATTCCTATAGATAATCTGGCCAATAATAACTCGTGAAATCCCGGCTCGTTAATGCAATAGTAATAGTTGACCTTTTCTATTAATCCCCGATTCGGCACTAATAATAAATATTATCAAACTATTTCATGTATAAATCACAATTTATCACCATACAGTTACAGATAAACCGCACAATGGATCTGCGTAAGAGCCGAATTGGCAACCATTTGTACTCTTATTTACTAATTAGGAATCTCTTCATTTCAAACCAACTACTAGCTCCATTTACCTGGACCCTGAATAAAGCCGACCTCTCTTTGTGTTATAGATTTACTCAACTAATGACATAACATGGCTGAGTAGGCCATCGCTTGAATTGGGAAATTTGCATTTTTCGGGTCTCGGAATGTAGTTGGACTTACTGACCAGCCACTGGAAATCTGCTCATACAATAATATCCACCTCCGGGCGTCATCGAATAAAAATCGAATAAAAGTTTCTCTAATATTATATTATTATTACTCGATCTGTTCAATCATTTATTATTTTATCGTTTTCTGCTCATCTATCCTATCCTCGCGGACCTTTTATTCACACAGACCATTATTTGTCCACATAGACATCACCACCCACGCAGACCTAATTAAATGCCACACCGTATATAACTCTCCACATTTATGCATCGCCATATTCGCTTAACTTCGCTAAATCTAACTTCCAGCTAGCTCTAACGTTCACGTCGCACGTCACAATTAGGTCCATGGACCCCATTCGAACCTGGTATGCATAGAAAACCGCCGATCATACTACCTTTTAGGATATACAATGCACCTTTATCTCCGGATCATATTGTGATGGTGCAGCCACATCAATAAAATATGCATGTCTGCACCGGCCATCTAATTTAAATAAAAAGTGCTCGGGCCAACCACTTCGGTAGAATTAGGCGAACAGCCAATTTTTTGCGATATGTGGCTGGTTATGAGGTTCGGTTTGTATTATTTTCTTTCGTTTCAGTTATGGACAGAGTCCTCCCGCCTCCAAGATATAGCAAACGGTTCACCTGACATTGTACTTCCATGGATATGGAAAATATATATAAAGAATGATGATACCCGCACCTTTCTTTAATTATCTTTTCTTTACTTTACTCCATCGCTGTTATATATCTTTCGTTCATTTCAATAACTTACTACATTCTTTACATCTTCGTACATTCCTTTCAAATCAATAATGAAGTTTAGTTCATTTGTACCATCATTACTGGCATTAGCCACTCTGGCTGGTAAGTCCGCCAATGCCGAAGAATGGTTGGATCCTGACCTTCATATAACTGTCTGGGTCACTGTCACGGCCGACGGTGATGTCTGTGCTGCTCCACAAACTACTTCGGATCCTGTGTTGGCATTACCATCCCCTTCTTCTAAAGGATATCCAGTTGTCAATATAGATGGCGGCTCTCAAACTGTAACCGTTAATGCTGGTGGCTCTTCTGATTCTGCTGACCCTGATATTACTTCCTTTATAACCGAAATTGACTACGAAACTGTAGACCCTACTTTAACTGCTACCGTTAATCCTCCTGCAAATACTGTCACCGACATCAATACTTTACTTTCCACAGTAACTTCCGTTAGTGGTAGTTTTGAGACTACATTCATCGACACTACTTCAACAAAAGTAATCACTTCATCTATCACTGCTCCTCCTACTCCAAGCTCTACAAGCTCCGCCTTGAAAACTATTACTACGACTGTTGTTGTGGGTGGTCAAACTTATACTCGTACTTTGATTATTGGCGCCGAAGCTACTCGTACTATCACTAATTCATCTGATCCAGTTGACCCATCTTCAGACCCAGATGTTTATTCTACTGTTTACGATATTTCCACTGAGACACCTTTAGTCACAGTTGTAGTTACTCCTACTCACACTGTTACTAATAACCATACTGTGGTTAACACCATCACCACCAATGGTTCAACTATTCCCGTTACAACTGTTATTCCTGTCACTTCTGTTGAATTATTGGCCAGTACTATTGGAGGTGGAACTACAACTGTTGCAGACCCAACTACCACTGAAGAACTTACTACTACCATAATAATTACTATTACTAGAACTGTCACGCTTGCCAACAGCACTTTTGCTGAAGTACTTACTGGAGCTTCTAGTGGGGATCTCAGTCCTGAGACTTTTATTCCTATCTCAGCTGATCCAACTGCTACCTTTGGCAATACTACTATTACTGCTACCGGCACTCCATCCACGGGCGCTGGTGCTAGTGTAACATCTGCCTCTGCTACTGCCACGGACCCTGTTGGTGCTGATTCTTTCAATTCAACTTCTACTTCGGTCTCATCCACTTCTTCCAGTGAGGCTCCTCTTGCTGCTGAAGCACCATTAAGAGGATTTGTTAATTTAGCTCAGAGTTCTTCTAATACTACTAGTGCTAGTATTGTCTCCTCTGCTTCGACCACTTCAGAAGTCACACCCACTGCACCCAATACTTCCTCTGATCCTATTGCCACCACTTCTGTTGGAACAAATACTACCTCTGCTGAGACTGTTGGTTCTACTACATCCTCTGGTTCTGGTACTTCTTCAAGTACAACTTCTACCATCGTTGAAACTTCAAGCTTTTCTACTGCTTCTTTAGACCCCACTACTTCCTTAAATACGACTTCTACTACTGTAGAAACTTCAACTGGTTCAATTACGGCCTCTGACCCTACTACTACTATTGATGCGGCTACTACTGTTGAAACTTCTACTGGTTCTACTACTTCCTCAGATCCTACTTCTACCGCTCTTTCTTCCATTACTTCCACCATTTCTGCCTCATCCTTGCCTACTATTTCCTCTAGTCTAACTTCCAATTCAACATCTACCGAATCCAAATCCTCTTCTACTCTGATAACTTCTTCTACAACGACTACTGCTGACTCCTCTAGCTCATCAGCTACCTTTAGTGGTTTCAGCAATACCACCATTCAAGCAAGAGATGTCAAATACAGACGTTACGTTCCTACTACGTTACGACCAGTTATTCTATAAAACTATCTTAACGACCTAGAAGTTATCAAGTACATACGGAGGATGGGGCCGCGGAGATACCATTATTCATAGACGGGCGGGCATTATTATTTTTATTCATTGTTACATTATTCTACATCTACATTTACAGTTTATCTATTCTGGGATTGGGTTTTTGTTTTATTTTTATTTTATTTCTTTCATGATTTTTTATTTTCATTTGTATTTAATGATAGGTTTGGCGTTTCAATACATTTCTACTACTCTACCACTTTCCCCCTATCACCGTATTTCCCCCGACTTTTGCCTCCGGCGACTGGGCTCTGCCCAGACCCGTTGTTTTCGCTTCGCGAAACAATTCGTACTCCTAACATCTTATCCTCTGACCAGCCACCTCTGCAGCCAGCCCCTGCAGCCAGCCCCTGCAGCCAGCCCCTTATTCGCGCTAACCGTATATAGTCCAACAGCCAGCCGTCCCAGCCAGCCACCCACCTCCTTAAATCTTAAGCAGTACAACCACCCAAATATAAAAACATTCCCCGTATTCTTCCCATTCATGGGATATGTATCTGCTCCGCTCTATATGTCGCCAAACATCACATGTTTTGCCAGATCCCTGTCTCACCCTCGCTAAACTTACCGCTTTTACCTCCTGTTTTCATGCATATTCAACATGGCATGTGAAAGTTTCACGTGACGACGGCAGTCTTCCTTTCTGAAAATAAACGTGAAGAGATTTCCATTGCCGACATTCGACCTGAAATTAGTTTATCTTCTTCAGATATTAATCCAATTAGCATCAATGCTGAGTGCTTCGCGGAGTATGTGATCTTGACAAAATCTATCTTTTATGCGCACTTCTATTATTAGTTATATTGATTAGCCGTGACTACGATACGCGCAAGAAAATGGTATGGTATCGGTGTAGTCCGCTATAGCTTACAGTTCCAAATTAATAATGTGACTGCACCACCATTCACTCAACACTAATCACAACTAATTAATTCATGCTGCCTATTCCAATTCATTGAAAAGTGGGTTCCTCTGCAGGACGTGCTGGTACAGGGGCTTAAACACATGCCCAAACAGGGGTAAATCTGCATAGATCTGCTGTTTCATGGCAAAAACTAAAACGGGAATAAACGGAAGTAGGTACCAGGGCTAAAACAATTCGCCATAACTATCTAAAACGGAGAAGTCCTTCGAATTTAACGGCAGTATAATGGAGGCCGGAGTTAATTCGGCAGATAATTTGAAATAAAAGGTAGATGCGATGAGTTTAAGTCAGGCGTTCGTTTCTGCAAGATCTAATAAAAGCCCACATTAACTGAATTTACTATTCGTAACTTCATGTAAGAAAGACTTGAACCAGTCTACGTCATGTATGTAATGAAGTTTCAGTTCATAGAAGTAGCTAATAATAACTACACAGTTCCTAGCTACTTGCGTTGCTCCAGTTTCATATTTTCGTTCATACCAATTATCCTATCATTTGACTTGACGTAAGATAAATAATAATCAAGGTTACAATTATATTCGTATGACATCAGCACATTAATAATATTACCATTGGCTACATTTGGCCAAGACGGCCGGACAGGACAAAGCCAACCTCAATCTACTCCTCCTTCACCTGCCCATACTATATCGTACCGGACTAATATATTTAGTTAAATTATCTTTGCAGCTTTAATAAGTAGCTAAGAAGATAGCCAAATTGTTTCATCCAGTATACTATTAACGCGGAATATCAAAATATTTCTTTATACGGGCTATCTGCTAGTGACATTCCGACCATCAGTTAATAATATAATTTTCTATAAACCAAATCAAATTCTATTTATTAACAATATTATTGATCGAATTGCAATACAAATTATAGTTATCTCTTCTCAACCACTCACTTTAACGCGGCTTGCACTCTAGCTTCATTCAATTTCCCCTTTAGGATAAATTAATCCACTGCAAAGAGCTCTTTTCGTAGTGAAACCCTTTATTTTTCCAACGGTTGTTTGAGACCTGCAGATGATCTGTAATTTGGCAGAGCAGATTTTTCGTGACGACAATCATTACCTATTATGAGATATTGGTGCATTAACGATTTGTCGATCAAATTTAATTGTGACAGCCATGGTTATCGAGAGAAGGTAGATGTGAAGGAGGTGAAGGAGGTAAGAAGGTCGTGTGGATAAGATTCTTTTATTGTCCCTTTTGAAACATCATTTAGCCATCTTCACATATATAAAATCATACTTTTTTTCGACAATTTTGATATTTCCACTCTTTCAGATTTAAATCTATCATTATTCTCCTGTTATCATTTAAATTTACGACTTGCTCTCAATAACTCACACCACCGATCTCTAAAACCTTAAATAAAGTTATAGGGTTAAAGTAATAGCGAAGGCCGTGGGTATGCATAGACGACCTACTCCTCAAATCGATATCTAGTGAAGAACGATCAAGTATCCTTTTCGCGATCTATAAGTTGAGACGTACTACTTACTACTAGTCATTTATTCTTCCATCATATTTTCCTTCCTTTCATTATCCTGGCCTGGAATACTTATAAGCAATGGTTATTCCTGATAATTTACAAACTCCAGCAACTCCAGCTAGAGATAAGAATAGAATTTCATTTGGTAGATTGTAAGTGACGCGTTATGATAATATGGAACAATCTGTTTTCCAGCAAACTGGTTATAGAGTAGTCAATCAGTGGTAAGAAGTAATAGTAACGGTTGTGAGTTTCACGCGCTAAAAATCATTGTCTGTGTGTACTTCCATCTTAGATTAAACCTTACGCTTAAATCTTACTTTCTTGATTGACTGCTCGTGATACCATTGATACGGGTATCTGTACATTTACTGACTGATCAACAAACTTGAAACTAACCATAATTCTAGTGATATTGACGATACCGATAGTCGTAATATCTTTGAAACTCCTGAATCTCCTTGGAAAAGAACCAACTTTGATGAAAGGTGGAGTAAAGTAAATGATCTTTTATCCAATTCCAGGGATAATTATAGTGCAAGATCAACCAGTATTGAATCCAGTAGTAGCTTGGACTTGGCCAGTTCAAGACAATCAAGTGAATCATCAATGTCTGAACAAAGTGTGGATAATACAATTAAAAGACAAAATTCTCAAGAGGAGACTATTGGGCGTGACGAAGATGAAACAAATTCATCGGTGATTAAAACAGCTAATGCTATTGAAAAGGATCATTCTGCTATATTAAGTTTAGAATTTGGCGAGCCTGAAAATAATTGGCTTGAAATTGGTAAGAAAGTTGAGACTAAGAGAAACATGGAAGTTTCAGATTATCTGAAAAATAATTCAAATGCCACATCATCCAATAGATTATTAAAAAGGATTCTTCCTGGGTTGAAAAAGGAGGGTATTACTTCCCAAAGAACATCTAGTGTATCTGCTAATACAAGCTTGGTTCGTACTAGTAGCAGAAGTTTAAAGCCCTCTATTTCAAAAAGTAGCAATTTAACTCCTGTCGCCAGTGCTTCTGTTCCTACTGTCCCCATTACTCCTATTGTTTCAACTGTTTCTACTGCTTCTACCGCTCCTACCACTCCTGCTACTTCTACTGCTTCTACCACGCCTTCTATTGCGGCAGCTCGAGCAACTTCTCTTGTACGTATTCCATCCACTGTTATAATAGCTCCTGGAACAGCAAAAACTGGTCCTATTCTTGGACTTAGAAAGTCATCTGCTCCTGTCAATTCTGATACCACCCCTTCTCGTTCTTTATCACCTACAAACACACGCACAAATCGTGCTGCAAGTACTAGTTCTAGTGTTTTCTCTCACAACAGTTCTACCACATACAATTCTGCACTAACTACCCCTCCAATGACTCCTGGAAATAGTTGTGAAGAATCGCTTCCTACTTCTCCAGATTCCACTATGGATAAACCAAGACTCCAAATACCCAAAACCAGAGTATTAGACGCCATCTCGTCCTGCGGTCCCTTATCATCTTCCTCTGATTCATCAATTTCAACCGCTATAGGATCTGATCATTCACTATCACCCAGCCGCAGAGTTGTTACTGACCCTACCGGCTCATCACGCTCATCCATTCTCTTCTCCTCTCAGCCTCTTTCAGAACTATTTGAACAATTCAACATCGAACACAATCGTATTCCTGAACTTCAATCTCAATTAGAAGGCATGCGACTTCAGCACATTCGCCTTCACAAAGAGCAAGCACATTTATCTTCCATTCTAGACAACGGAGTTGAACTTTATAAACACGACGCTTCAAAAAGAGAAGAAATGCGCAATCGAAGAGCTGAACTAGAGCAAGAAATATCCATTCTTGATAAAACAAAGTATGAAACTGGACTCCTTCTTACCAGAGAATACAAAAAGATAAGAGACACCGGTAGCTCAGATTTCTGGGTTCGATCAAGATAAACAACTCTTTTTATTATTTTATATTTATGAATTTATGTGATATGATTATTATTCCACTCTACCATTCCTCGATAGCTGGATTGGGCTATGCCTCCGGCGGCCGGGCGCTGCCCGGACCCGTTGCTCTGCTGCGCAGAGGGCGTACTCTCGTAGCTCCGCTTAGTAGAATTAGAAGTGTGATTAGCTCGTGAAGCAGAACCCATCTTCGGGTGGTAATAGTCTCTTCTCGCACGTAACATATCCCTGATATATTAGAGCTCTACACACCAAACAGAAATTATTTAAGCAAATTTATTTATAGCATATATAGCAAGAAAAATTTCAGCACCTAAAAATTATTTTTTGCTGTCTAAATCAAAATTAATTTGGGGTTGGGCCTCCTTTTATATTAGATGGGTATGGGTATGACAAGGTTAAACAGGATGTGGTTATTTGTTCAAGATCTGTTACTTTGATTAAGTTGCAACCAAAATAACCACCCCCTTGCGTCAAGCTAGAATGGAAAAATAATTGTATAAAATTCATTAAATAAGTTAAATAAAATAATAATTTAGCAGCAACCTCCGTGGGGTGCGCATCTAACCCCTTTATTTGAGTATAAAGTAGATAAATCCACTTTATGACTCTTGCCAGAGGATTCGTCGAAAATATGACATCCAAATTTAGCAGCATATGGAGGGGTATATAAATGAAGAGATACAGCAACTTCGGTTGGATGTGGGTTGGACATTCGATGGAGACCAAGTGTATCAGACATGTAAGTAACTTGACTAGGTTTGATTTGCGTAATCTTGGAAGGTACTAATTGCTCGTTTTCATGACTTGGCCAGTCATACAAAGTCTCAGTCAAAGTACCTTTAAGTAGTTTCACAATACAATGTGCATTAGCATGATCATGAATCATGGATCCTTTACCTGGATTCCATACAAGAATGAGAAGATTAGCCTTGTGGTTGATATCATCGACACCATTACGAGTATAATTACGAGAAGGATCACTAAGGGCATATTTAGACCACTCTTCTTCATGTACCTCTGCTTGATATTCTCGAAGTCTTTCCATAAGATGGTCTACGTCAACATCATCAGAATCAATTCCAGAAGAGGGGCCTAGAATGGTACGGATATCTTCTACTAATCTATCAAACCCAGAAAGTATAGATGATGTATCACTGGACGATTCATTTTCTCCTTCACTATCTGTATATTCGAGATGAGGAGGAGTTAAGATAAAAGAATGATTATGATCATGAACATGATCTTGCAAGTCAACTGATTCTAGTTTTTGGTTTGGACTGATATGGACCACTTCATGTTCATCGTATTGATGATGTTTTAAAAATGATTGATGATGACTACCACCAAATACAGTAGCCATAGGAGGAGGTGGAGTCATGGTAGAATAATATAACCAACAGAAAACCAGTACTGTAAGGTTATCTTAAGATACAGGAATAAGGATAAGGAGACCTGAATCTGAACCTCTTTCTCGTTCTATTGTTACTCTCAAGTACCTGCTTGATCAAGTAGATAAAAGAACGGATACGAGTTGCAGTGCAGTACTTGACGATATTTCCTCTCAGAAAACTTTTATCGGCTTACTTCACCACACCAACTCACGTCAGTTTCACACTAATAAACGTCACCACACGGACTCCGTCTGATAACCTTTGATCAACTTAAACTCGGTTGATCAGATGCTTCTACGCCACAATTAGCACTTAACAATAGACTTTATTTGGATTAAACTGCTTCCAAATCTGCAAGGGCCTAGTCAAAAAAAATTATTTTATCACCTTATGCAAGTAGCACGCAATATCAGAAGAACATTCGCAATTAGAGGGAAGACAGTGGGGTTTATATAGTGGTGGGAAGGAATGTGGGTAGGGGTTGTGATTATTTTGGGGTGTTGATACTCGTATATTATTGGACGCCTCCTTAAGGATGCATTGTGTCAGCCACAGTGGCTTGACTGATTGTTAGTGGTGCAAATCTTGCAGATCGTATGACTGGTGAATGAGTACGACTGGATGGGTTGGTAGCTCGGACGACGAAGAAGATACGGGGTATTGTCTGCATTAATGGGTAAACGAGAGAGCCGTATGGTTGTGGGAAGCTCTGAGTCAATGATGATTATAATATTCTCGCATTTTGACGGCAGTGGTCATTATGATGATGCGGTCAACCGTCATTCGAGAAGGTAGACGAACGAGCGGAGCGAGCTACGGGTCTGGGCGGAGCCCAGCCGCCGGAGGCATAAGAAGTGGTGAGTCGTACATTAGTCATTAAATAATTATGGATGTAAATATATATATAAAAATTATGAGATTTAAGCCTTTAATGAGCTTCTAACAGTTTGCATAAAGCAATCTTCATCACTAACATCGATTAGGGATTGAGCATTCCATCCAACTTCGTTGAGAATTTCTGAAGGGGTACCGTATAGACGATGTTCAATGGAAAGAATAACGCCAAGTGCTACGCGAAGTAGGAAAGCATCTCCTTCAAATACGAGTACATCCCATACTCTATGTACAATGTCGATTGATAAGTGATTACTGAATTGGGAACTTAACATTGGTTCTAAGTATGCTGAGGGGGGTAGTTGGATGTTTTGAAAATGCTGGTAGAGAGTTGGAAGTTTAGTATTAAGGACTTTGAGGAATGAAGAGTAGTAGGAGGTGACGGTTCGATCATCTCCTGTCAATAATGCTTGAGTTAAGGAACCTTCGAGCATGTTTGCCAAAGCAATAAAAGCATCCAATGGAGTGGACATGTTGAGTAGTAATATAGCAGTCATCGAAGTGATGCCAGGTTTATAACCGATTTTAGGTCGATAAATAGCATATGCTTTAATAATATTTACAAGATCGTTGTGAAGAGGACCATTTTCACCGAAGATTTGGAATTCAGTAAATGTTGAGCGAGTATCAGCAGCAATTCTTTGATGCAATTGAGGGGTGAGAGTGCGGGAAGCTTGAGAAAGGCAATTTGAATAGTCATCCGAAGTGAGTTGTAATTTATTACCAATTTGTTGTTTCCAAACTTGTTCTCTATATTTTGAGGGGATACCTCTCCACCAAAGATCACGAATGGAGGATGATTTTTGGTTGATAGTTGAGAGGTTAGGGATGATTTTTTGCCATTCAAGTTCATCTTTTTGTCGTTGCTTATCACGAGTACGAAGTTCGGATTCTCGTTTAGATTGGCGTTTTTTATCGGCTAAAGCAGCTTTTTCAAGGATTTTAGAAAATTCTTTGAGATGCTTTTGTTCTTCATCCAGAGCCTTAGGAGGGAGACCAGTTGGACGAGTTTTGGAAGTGAGTGAGTAGTGACTAAGATCGGAAGAGAAAGAATTTTCAGTGAATGAGGAGGTAGAGGAAACTCTTCGAAGGGATTGACGACGGGAAGATTGTCCACTACTACTGATACTAGTTCTAGAACTACCAGCACTAGCTCTTCTATCAATATCATGACAATTGGGGGATTGAGTTAAAGCAATAGTAAGATCTTGAGCGTCTTTTCCTAAGTTTTCAAGTCCAGATGTGTAAAGAACTGGTTCAGATTCTTGAATTGATGGGAGAGTTGATACGTCGGGAGAATTATAAGCGGAAGATCTATGTTTACGAGTAGGGGGAGTTCCTGTGTTTAATGGCTCAATTGAATGGCTAACTCCAGTACCGATCGAAGCAGATGATACATCTAAAGAAGATTGTCTTGATTTAGCATACAAAGCAGGTGATAATGGTACATTCCACATTAAAGCATCATCTGGTAAATCATAATCAATTCCTTCTTGATGATCATATTCTAGTTCAAGTTGGTTTACAGATAATCTACTAGTTGATCGATGAGGTCTTAATTTGGGTCTAATTTGAGGGGTGTGGGAGTGAGAGTGAGAGGGTGACGAGATACTGAATTGTGAGTCAGTAGTAGTAGCAGGATAAATACCCAATCCGGTTTGAGAGAGATGGCTGGAACTTAATGCTTTTCTTAATAAAGGAGTGGATCTTCTTGAGGAAGGAGCTGGATTAGCCATTCTTGAAGGCATTCTAGAAGTAGAAGTTGAGGGAGTTGTGGTTGTAGTTCCCGTTGATGCTCTACGAGGAATGATATCAGTTGATACTGAAGGATTTAAATCATTTTTTCCTTGGATTCTTGTATGTGTTTGGTTTGAACGATGTAAACCACCCCCAATTGATCTCTGTCTAGCCAATCGTTTATGAACAAATGAATAATCATCAGCTAAAGGACGATTACCAGGCATTGTTGAAGAGGTTTGAGTTGCATTGGGTAGGGATTGTTTGGTAGCGGAAGCAGGGGATGGTGCATAGGAAGATGAAGATGAAGAAGAAGATTGGTTTGGAGACCTATAATTAGTAAAGGATTTAACATCAGTTGCAGATGGTAATCTCCTAGGTAGTTTATGAGTAGGAGATGTTATAGTAACATCATCAGTAGATGAATCTCTACTGTTGGTAGTAGAGCTGGAACTAGAATTAGTACTAGCACTAGCAGCACTAGCAGCACTAGTATTAGCAGTAGAAATATCTACATCATCTTCATTTGAAGAATCTCCACTACTTCTAGTTGAACTAGCATCACTGAAATAAATTGGAGAAGAAACGGTAGTTGATAAAGAATCTCTTAATGAATCAGTGATTGAATCTCTCGAAAACTGATTGGATAAAGAGATTTCTTCAAAATCACCTACTAAAGAAGAAGGATTTGGAGATTTGATGTTTTTAATTGAGATTGTAGATGATTGCAATTTAGTATTATTATCCAAATTGAAATTTTTATTGCCATTGGCAAGAATTGATATTGCCATTATGAAGAAGAGTTAAAATCTATGAATGTTAGTAACAGAATTATAATTATAATTATACTTATAATTAAAATTAAGATATTGACGGAATCCCGACCCTGCCTTTAGTTTACCCCTTTTTTAGTACATGCAGATACTTGAAATGGAGAAGAAGGAATGGTAAGGATGAAAGAACTTACGTTTTAAAATAAGCCAAGGACATTCAATAACCAAAAAAACGAGTGAAATGGATTCGTGACTTTAATGTGATAATGAATAATCGATAATTCAATAATCGATATCAATATTAATCTCAATCTCAATCTCAATCTCCTATATACCGTAAACGTAGGAGTTGGAATGTTTACAATATTTTCTGACGCGTCTAAAATTATCCCGCGCGTTTGATTGTTCCCAATATTGAACCCTGAAAATAATAGCCCTACTAAATTTGTTAGCACCCTACTCTACTCTCAACGCAAGGGTACGGGTTCGTGAAAATTCCACATAATGAACTGATAATAGGGAAGTATAAAGAATAAGGGGAAGGGGGAAAGAGCAAGAAAGATAAAATGAAATCTGATATTACCATCCACTTCTTGCCTCCGGCGGCCGGGCTCTGCCCGGACCCGTTGTGCTCGCTGCGCGAGCTTCCTCGGTCCCTCAATCCTCCACTCTCCTCATACCCGTATGGCTCAGAATAACTTACAAAGAAAACAAAAATCAGGGGTGTCGAATGTCAAATGTCGAATGTCGAATGTCACAATATAATTGCAAGGATAAATCTAATAGCCAACTAAAACTGATGACCGGATTAATAAACGAAAGAAATGTGAAGCAAGTGAAGCGAGTGAAAATCGACAAGGGGAATGCTATACTGCAATTGAATAGAATTAATAGTTAATTATTTATTTATTTTGAACGAAAGACTGATGCAGTTATGAGATGTCGGTTGGAAGTGTGCTGTTGATGACGGTCTGATGGTCTGATGGTGGTCCAGCAATAGTCCAACTGATCTGATTCTGAATTCTGAAAGATGTTAAAGTAAAGATTATAAAGAAAGAATTATCATTCGCAGTAAAACTAGAAGTAAAAGCACAAGCACAAGCAGAAGCAATAGAAGGATGGTTTAGATCGATAGACGAGTAAAGTTAATTAGCAGTCGCAGCGTAGCGCAGTGGCATGTACAGCCAGTAACTCACACTGCCTTAGTGCCTGTTGCTGATTGCCTGTTGCTGCTTGCCTGCTTATTACCTACTGCTTACGCCTACCCTTACGCCTACACTTACGCCTACACTTACGCTTACATCCATACAATTCGGATAATTCAACCCCTATCTTTGATATGATCGACAATGATCACCTACTTAATTTAGGTAAGAAATAGCTCCTTTAGGATTCACGTAAATCTCTTTAACGGGCCTCATTCCAGAAAAATAAAAAAATTAAAAATTTATTACAAAACAACCACCCTCTTTTGGGTAATGAAAAGACAAATTTAAGACGCATGCATAGAATTTAGGTATATCAGGGTTAGGGCAGGGGAGAATAAGGAGATAGGATGAATAAGGCGGTAAGAGGCCTGGTACGGAGGCTGGTAAGGGATACAAGGCGGTAGAAGTATGAGAGAGAAGATGGAAGAGAAGGAGGAAGAGAAGGGAAGCGGAGATGAAGTAGAAACAAACAATAGCAATTCATGTGGTGGACCAAGGTAACGCTACAACTAACAACCAACCACAACCCTTAACGCCCTAAACTTTACAGCCGATGAGAGGAGGTCATTGTCTGTAACGTACGGTAGTTCTACCTAGCTCTCTCTACCTAGCTCTACCGTAAGCCTAGAACATTTACAAGCATTTGATAATTTCAAGTTAGAAAATGATGTAATTCTGCCTTTCTTTTTAACTTATTTTTCATTGTTTATCGCTTATCGGCCGCTTATTTAACAAAGACAACAAACTATTAAACTAAATATTGATAGTGTCAATCTGTTTATCGGATAAAGTTAAATACCGATCCGATCGTTAACACTTAAGATAAGGAATTGAGTGGGAATTAAATATGCGTTTCGCCATTCATTCTTCTTTATCTTCTTGACCAATGGTACGTGTACGTCATATGTTGATCTTCTGTCTATTAGTTTCTGACTAATGAGTAAACAGTCGTCATATACTGCCACTGTCTAAGTCTCGGCTGACTCTGTCTACACCTCGTATGTTTCATTTCACTTTCATATCTCATTGCCCATGCTCCTTCCCTTGGCCTCCCCCTTCTCTGTTTCTCCTAAAAATAGATTCAGCTTCATCTCATACTATTTATGTGTACAACCACTCTCGGTAAGTCCATTACTTCTTTGGAACGATAACACAGCAACATACGTAGAATGTAATTAAACTCTACAGCGGCGGCTACCAAATCTGCGCATCTTTCAAGGCAAGGCGCAGATAGCGACTGAGACGACTACGAGCAAGCGAATTGTCTCAATCGCATGGTTATTTATTAGCTTATTTGTGATAGGGTTCTGAGCGAAAGGTTCTGTCTGAGCTGAGACCATTAACTAATTCTGTGAACGAAAGTAGATTACTCACTTAACCGACCCCTGAAAATACCTTGATCTTATCAAGGGTTGGGGTTATAATCTTGCTCAAACTTTATAGTTTTGCTCCTCCTGCTCAAAACACTTATTCGGAGTGTAAAAAAAGTAGTGCTTTGTATTATTAGAGCTGGATTATACTCATCAGAGAACTCTCTAACTAAAATGCCTTCCTCTCGATCTCAGGACGATATCTCGGAATAAGAGAGAGTTAGGTTTATTTTCGAAATTTCTCGTCTGAATATAAGAATTATAAAATAAGTATCCTTTGCAAATAAGCCACTGCACTGAAGAAGAATAAGTTCCGATTAACAGAGGAGCATTATTCTGCCTAGGAACTGCCCTTATTTTCTCGCTAGAATTGTAAGGGGATATCACGTGATATATAAAATAATTAATGAAGGATTTCCAGGGTGCTACTTTATTTTTTAGACTAAAAATGGATATTTGTGAATATTCTTTAAGGGAGAATATATTAAAGTGCATTCTATATTTATAACCCTAGTAATGGTTGAAAAACTACCTCTGGTAAAACCCCTATAGTAAGCTATAACCGCCACTTTTTGTTTCTCGTTAGAATTGAAAGAGGATATCACGTGACGTCTAAAATAACCAATGAACGATTTCCTGGTGGCTACTTGATATTTTAGATTAAAAGTTAATACTTGTGAATATTTTGTAAGTGAGAACATTCTGGAGTGCATTTTATGTTTAAAGTCCTAGTAGTGGCTAAAAAACGACCTCTGGTAAAACCCCTATAGTAAGCAATAAACGCCACTTTTTGATTGTAGCCCGTGCCTCCGGCGGCCGGGATCTCGTTTTGCGGTGGTTATAGTTTGTGAAAGGTAGACGAACGAGCGGAGCGAGCAACGGGTCCGGGCAGAGCCCGGCCGCCGGAGGCAGAGTTGATTAGACACTTATAATGCGATTAGAATTAATTTATATACAATGTTAGATTCTAATTGGTGAATATGTACAGATAATTTTTGTAATTAGATAATGGATCACTTCTTGGCCTCATTGTCATCTTTCTTCTTATCAGATGATTCAGATTTACCATTCTCTTCGTGATGAGTTATCTTTTTAAATAAATTTTTAAGGAATCCTTCCTTATTATCAGAAGTTGTAGTGGAAGTTTCATCACTGGTAGATGCAACGTCTTGCCAGGATGGACTAATCCTCTTTGCAGTTTTATCATTAAATGCATCCGCTAATGCCTCTAAAAGTGCTGTTTGTGTAGCAGTCTCGGGTCGTAAGGTCTTTACTTCAAAAGTTACCTTAAGATCACCTTGAACTCCTTTACGATTGAGAACTGGCATACCTTGATCATTAATGGTGATAACTGTACCTGATTGAGTAGCAGATGGGATATTGAGTTTGATTTTATTGCCTTTGAGAGTAGGAATCTCCATTTGTCCTCCTAATGCTGCTGTCGTCATTGGAATACTAGCTTTGAAAAGTAAATCCGAATTCGATCTTTCAAATAGCGAATGTGGTCTAACTCTTACTCGAACATACAAATCTCCTTTACTAATACGAACATTGCTAGCATTCAATACTGGTGGTGAATCCCCTTCTCCTGATAACTTCAATCTCATACCATCAGCTATACCACCAGGAATGTCCACCACTGTAGATCGATCTTTCTTTACAACTCCTTTAGCATGACAAGTTCCACATTGTGATCCACGAGGAATGATAACTCCTGTGCCTTCACATGCACCACAAGTTGAAGCCATTTGAAATCCTCCTTGCATTAAATGAATAGTAGATCCTGTACCACCACAACTAGGACAGGTATCCTTCTTCTTACCAGCTTTCAACCCACTACCACTACAAGTACCACATTGATCTAAAGTAGAGTATTCAATTTTTTGTGCTTTACCTGATGCAGCTTCCTCAAGAGTAATTCTTGTGACCACTTCTACATCATCTCCTTTATAATGCATAAATCCTGATCCTCTACTGCCACCTCTACGACCACCACCATTTAAATCGCCAAACCCAAACAAATCTTCAAAATTAAATGCTTGGCCTTGACCACCGCCACCTCCTCCACCACCAAAATTGAATCCCTGGAAACCAGAAAAATTTCCAAATGGATTAAATGGACCATCCGATCCACCAAATCCTCCTTGACCACCAGCACCTGGACCTCCTGCTCCTTGTTCAAATGCTGCTGCACCAAATTGATCATATTGTTTCTTTTTACTTTCATCTGATAAAATCTCATATGAAGCTTGAATTTCTTGGAATTTCTTGTCTGCTTGATCTTCTTTATTAACATCAGGATGGTATTTCTTAGCCAATTCATAATATTTCCGTTTAATGTCTTTAGCCGATGCATTCCTATCAACTCCTAAGACTGTATAGGGATCTTTCATAGCTAAAGAGGCGGAAGAAGAATGGAATGATCTGATTGGTCTGGTCGAAATGATATCGTCTCTGTTGATAATACCGTGAGGAATTCGAGAGCGGTATAACAATCTATTAGCACTGCCCTTTCCTATAGCGTGATAGCAAGATCGGGCCGCGGACGTTATCGTTCGTCCATTCAGGGGAAACATTTTGAACGTAAACCTGAATGTGAAGCTGTATTTATACAATTTTAAAAAAACACAACCTTAAATAGAAGCCACTCGTGAAGAAAATTTCTCTTCTTTTTAGAGAAATTACGACTCTTCCCTTCTATCAACGATATTTTCGTCACTTTAATCTAATGAGAAAAGTTGTAGATTGAAGATCAATTTGCCAAATTCTAGAAATTTCGCTTATAGTGGGTTGGGGTATGAGCCGTAATATGTGGGGCGTATATTTGATTATAGAACATTCATTAACATTCGTTAACAAATATATTTAAAAGAAAATGAGTGGGTGGAGATTGTTCGTAATCGCATTCAATAATGTTGCTTATTATTTATCTAAATATTACTTAATTTACAGAATTCTATCTTGCATCTCGATGACTCCGTGCATTATCTTATCTTATCTGTCCTGCAGTTGAAATAATATAATTATATCGATTCCATAACAAGAAATAAACTATACTTATCTCTCAGTAATCATTTCATATCAACTGTTTATTATAATCATCGCACTGCTTCAATTCTAGTTCCAACTGATTAATTAACTTACTACCAACTTTACAGGCATATTCTCCAAAAGGACTTTTTGAAAATTCAATCAAATCTAACTAATATCTTACTAAATGCAGTAGTGGTATTTGAGGATTCAGATCAAGAGTCAGATCAGTCAAATGATTATATTCTGACATAAAACTTTACTCTTGTTATTTTCTATAATCTTGAGATAAGAGGCCAAAAAGAGTTTATTAACTGATTTTCTATCCATCCTGACCTCTTTGAATTGATTAACGCGAAGACGGTATCTACTCTCATCCTGGGGATTAAACTACTCATTGAATTGTTTATTCCCCTCTAACCTATATTATCATTCTACAATGCCTGTTAATACTCCCTCAAAATCTAAACACCAACTAGAATCAATCGAACAAGCTTGTGATTCTTGTCGACTAAGAAAATTAAAATGTACAAAAGAATTACCTTCTTGTAGTAAATGTGTTCAATATGGTAGAGAATGCTCATACTCTCCTAAAATGATGAGATCTCCTTTAACAAGGAGTTACTTGACAAAAATGGAAGACCGTTGTAGAAAATTGGAAACAATTCTTCATGAAGTTTTGCCTAATACTGATATTGAAAAGTTGATATCAAGACATGGTTATGGTGGAGGTAGCGGGAATTTGAATTTGAATCTGAATACAATAAGTGATGATGTAAAATCAGAGACAAGTCCAACCGCAGCTACAGCTCCTGTTCATCTTAAAAAGGAATTGGGGGTATCTTCCGCTGTGTTTTCTACCTCCGCAACACCATCTTCTACCGCTTCACTAACTTCCGACCCAAGTACTGCTCCAATTACCTCACCCGCTCATCGTCCTACTGAACCAAATGAAGATATCCCTGAAGAGGCCGATGGATTTGATTGGGTAGAAGAAGATGTATGGGGCAATGATTTATCCGATGGTATGGCTGCATTATCAATAAACCCCCAAGGAACTGGATATTTCGGAATTGCTTCTGGTTCCGTCCTATTAAGAGCTTTAAAAATAAATCCTTGGGATTTAACCGTATCACCCAGACAAATGGATCAAATAATCATCAACGACCCTTCAATTAACAATCTTGATAGTGCCCTTGTAGGGGGATTCATGACAAATACCATTATTGATGCTTATTTCACATTTTACCATACTTCATATCCATTTATGCATGAAGAAACATTTCGAAGTATTTATGAAGGAAGAGCTCCAAAACCGAGAGAGGATGTATGGGAAATTCTCTTAAACACTGTATTAGCTTTAGGTGCTTGGTGTCTTAATAGTGAGCATGGAAGTGCCGACTTAACCTTTTATCAAAATGCTAAAAGTCGTATAAATGCTAGTGTTCTTGAGACTGGTAGTCTCTCATTATTAGTAGCTCTCACATTACTAACCAATTATATTCAAAAGAGAAATAAACCAAACACCAGTTGGAATTATCTCGGACTATCTGTCAGAATGGCCCTTGGCCTTGGAATGTATCGTGAATTTCCTGGTTGGAAAAGTGGTCTATTAAAACAAGAAATGCGTCGAAGATTATGGTGGGGTCTATACATTTTCGATGCTGGTGCTTCGGTAACATTTGGACGTCCAGTTAATCTTCCAGAAATCTCCACTATCGATGCTAAACTACCAATGAATATTGATGATGATGATTTAACTTCTACCACCACTATCATACCAAAAGAAAGAAATCGTCCAACCCTTTACTCTGGTATGATTGCGCAATCAAAATTCACTCTTCAAACCATTGGTCTATATAACAGACTAATATCAAAACCAATCCCTAGTGCTGAAGAAGTACTTGAAATGGATAAACAAATTGATTTATTCATTAAAGATGTCCCTCCATGGTTTTCTGAGAATGGCCAACCAATGTCACATTATACCAATGGTTCTGGATTAACTGACGCGGTAATTGCTGGATTAGTTTTAACTCGTTACCGTCTTCACTGGCGATATAAAAACATACGTATCATCATGTTTAGACCTTTCGTAGTCCAGACAATTCTTTCCAGTAATCAAAACTCATCGTCCCCTACTCCCACTAGTGAAGCTGAGCTTCAATGCAAATCAATCTGTCTTCAAAATGCTCATGAAACGATTCTTTCCGTTGAAGAATTCGTCAAGATCGGTCAACTCTCAAGTATCTCGGTTTGGTATGCAGTATTCTTTCTATTCCAAGCATGTATGATGCCGTTAATCTGCTTCTGTGCTGATCCAACCTCTGAAAACAGCCCAGCTTGGTTTGATGACATTGAAAAGACCAAAGCAATTCTCAGCTCTCTTTCTGCTGAAAACAGACTAGCACTTCGGTTCCTTGACGTTATTGACCGACTCTGTGGTAAATACATTGATAACTACATCCAAACTCAAACCAGTCCAGTCCCCAAAGCAGAGTTCATGACCGATATATCCTCTTACTTCTTTGACGGATTCATTGATTATTCTGGTCAACAAGGAGATCTAACTGATCTTCCCAATCCAGACTCGTTCAGTATCCTCCCTGAGGGATTATAACCCTCACCTCTCTCTATGATTTATGTGAAATGTTTAACGAATTATATACTCCCTCCCTTTCTCCTCCTGCCTCCGGCGGCCGGGCTCTGCCCGGACCCGTTGCTCGCTCCGCTCGTACCGAAGTTTTAACTAACGTGAAGATTACCATAAATTATACCTTGACTACAGATGAATTCTAGCAAATAGGACCCTGCGTCAGATATTTTGTGCACGTGATTACGAAACTTTGATAAATTGACTGATATATCATCGCGTAATATTTAACTTTCAGGGTTTATCCTAGGGTTTTACCTATGCTAACTGCATTTGTCCATAACATACTGTATAACAACTTCCAGGTTATACGTCATGAAATGTTTGTCGTAATCCCTGTTCAAACTGAATTTACCCTTACCCCGTCAAATATAAAGTAAGCAGCAATTTTCTAAAAACTGATCGTTCTACAATTCACTCATTTAATGTGAGGTGAAGGATGGTTCTGTTGCTAGTGCTATAATTTGCTATAAATAAATTTGCTTTAATATTTTAGTTTAGTTTATAAGAAGGTATGATATGCCAGAGATATGTCAAACTAGAATTATTATTGTGCTGGTCAAAGGTAATAGTGATCTCTGAGGATAGGTAGATAGTAAATTCTCATGTGACCGTTGATTGATGCTTGTAGTATTAGTTCGAAACGTATAGTTGATTTCATCTTCGAAATTTTGGGTTATTCATTGGTTGACTCAAGAAGGATAAAACTAAATCAATAATAACGACCTCGATCCACGTCTTTCAACGAATGTTTGAGGAAGGGTTCGTACAAACGGACAACCGACAACAGACACTTCAATTTTACGTGGTATGATGTACGGCATTCCCCTGACCCCTGACTAAAAGGATGAGAATCGCTCTTCTTCTTATCCTACTCTCCACTCCCACTACATACCACACTATATTACAAATTACTGGATATAAAATTTTATTTCTTTTCATTTTATCTCATAAATAAAATCTACACACTCCCTAAACATGTGACTCGTGGTCTCAATATCATTACTTCTAGTCCGATCTCGGCTTCTCAAATCGTCTCATCTACGGGTCCCTACTTCCGTTTAGCACGTTCAGCTTGTTAATCTAATAAAATTCAATCAATAATTACTCACCCAAATAATCCACTTTCTTCTTCGCCTTCTGACCCTGACTCAACCAACCGCCAAAAACCGAGCCCGATGTTCGGACATGGGTAAGGGCATTTCTCACACCGAATCCTCTCCGTTCGGTTTTCCTCGAACCGACCGATGGAGTATATAAACAAAGCTGGGGTACATATATGTGAGGGGGATTAGGATGAGACTAATTGGCCAGGTAAAATCAACATCTTCGTAAAAAGTTAGGAGGATAATAAATATTTCGATAGGTCGGATCCATATACTACTCCTACTTACTCCTAATTACTCTTCCGTTTCAAATCAGTTTCGGTTTTTGTAGAATTCATTCGTCTTTCATATACTCCTCCATCATGAGGTCATTTTTAGGTAAAAAATCATTGACAAATCCGTCTTTAAAATCCATCCGTATGTCAAATTATTCCTCCGTTGCTCCTTTATCAAGATTCCCTTATCCTTCGATTCAAGAAGAAAATGCCTATCTTCAATCTCAAGTAGAAGAAATTGAAAAATGGTGGGCTACTCCTAGATATAAAGATATTAGCCGTCCATATGACGCAAGAAAAGTTGCTATCCATAGAGGTACTTTACCTGTTCAATATCCTTCGTCAGTTCAAGCTGATAAATTATTCAATCTATTCACTCAACGAGCAAATGAAGGTAAACCAGTTCATACAATTGGATCTGTTGATCCAGTACAGATGACTCAATCTGCTGCTAATCAAGAAGTTTTATATATTTCTGGTTGGGCTTGTTCTTCTCTATTAACTACTACTCATGAAGTATCACCTGATTTTGGCGATTATCCTTATGATACTGTACCAAATCAAGTAGAAAGATTATTCCGTGCTCAACAATTACATGATAAAAAGGCATGGCATGAATGGATAGGTCTTAATGAAGAACAAAAAGCTGCAAGAATTGCTGCTGAAAAGGGTCGAATTGATTACCTTCGTCCTATTATCGCTGATGCTGATACAGGTCATGGTGGTACCGGTGCAGTTATGAAATTAGCTAAATTATTTGCAGAAAGAGGAGCTGCTGCTATTCATCTTGAAGATCAATTACATGGTGGTAAAAAATGTGGTCATTTGGCTGGTAAAGTGGTTGTTCCTACTTCCACTCATATTTCAAGACTTGTTGCTACTAGAATGCAGTGGGATATTATGGGAACTTCTAATTTAGTTATTGCTCGTACTGATTCTGAGTCAGCTAATCTATTAAGTAGTTCTGTTGATCCATCTGATCATGAATTTATCCTTGGCGTTACCAAGCCAATTATCCCATTAGCAGAGGCTATTCTCAATGCTGAATTGGCTGGTAAAACTGGTTCCGAAATTGATCAAGTTGAAGCTGATTGGTCAAAGAACGTTAATTTGGTTACTTTTGATGAAGCTGTTGCTGCTGAACTAACTAATCTTGGAAAGAGTGATGAGATTGATTCTTATCTTCAGCAAGCAAAGGGCAAATCTAATTTTGTTGCCCGTCAAATTGCCCGTGAAGTTGTTGGTCATGATGTATTTTTTGATTGGGATGCTCCTAAAACTAGAGAAGGATATTATAGTGTTAAATGCGGTGTTGAACCAGCTATTAAAAGATCATTAGCATTTGCTCCATATGCTGATTTATTATGGTTAGAAACTAAAACACCTGATCTTCAACAAGCTAAATCATTTGCTGCAAAAATTCGTGAGAAATATCCTGGTAAATGGCTTGTTTATAATTTATCACCTAGTTTTAACTGGAGTGCTCATGGATTTACCGATAAAGATCTCAAAGATTTTGTCTTTGAATTGGGTAAAGCTGGTTTTGTTCTTCAACTTATTTCACTTGCTGGATTACACACTAATGCACTTGCTACTTGGCAGCTATCTCAAGCGTTCAAGACTGAAGGCATGAAAGCATATGTTGATCTTGTTCAAAGTAAAGAAAAGGAAACTGGATGTGATGTTCTTACGCATCAAAAATGGTCTGGTGCTGATTATGCTGAGAGCATTCTAACATCTGTTGTAAGTGGATCATCTAGCACCTCCAGTACTGGCGATGCATCCACTGAGAATCAATTTTAAATATATAAGAATAAATATAAATTGCTGGTAGAATAACTATCCACTACTGAACGTAGCGCTGTCTCATGTCTACAATTAGCATCCTGCCCACCCCGATCACACGTAAACCTAAAATTAAAACTATATTTAAACAAAACAACAAACCAACAAAAATTTTATAACTCTATACAGTTGGATAAACCTTTACCCCATTTAAGCTTCTGGTTGATCATCCCAGGTGGTATCAGTAAGTTGGGATGGGATAACTCCTTGGCGGAAATTAAGAGTATTGGTCTTATTATAATTCCAGAAGAAGTCAAGGTATTGTGGGTATTCTTCTGGGAGCTCGCAAACAGTACGGTAGTCAGGGAGAATTTTTTGAAGCTTGGTAGTGTAATTGGCCAAAGAACAGGTGTAACCAGGACCATCTTGACAATCTTGGAAAGGAATGACTGCCTCGTTAAGGAGAACACGAACAAAAACGTCTTCTTGTGCCCCTTGACTTTGAGATACATTCGATGAAGCAGAAGAAGAAGTAACATTACAAGTCAATCTTTCAAAGACCAAGTGACTTCCCATAGGAACAATATCAGCCATAGTGTAAACAGTATCATGAATAATTGTATCAGTAGGGAGATCAGTAGGAGGGACCAAAAGACCAAGAGCAGCCAAAACAGGAGTAATATTACCATCATGGGCAAAATTCCAGAACATAGTTCCGGCCTCATCAGGACCTTGGTTCATAGCAGTAAGAGTGGCATTAGCATAAACTGCTCCGATAGGAACAGTTGTGTTCAAGCCAGGACCAGCAAGATAATAGTAAAATAATGATTGAACATATTTGAAACTTTGCCATTCATCCAAGGTGAAAACATCAACCCAAGGAGAAGAAGGACGGGCGTTCAACTCGAAAGGAGTATATAACATTAAGTTGTAAACTGCAGTGAGATTAAGTCCAAGACCGGGATTCTCAGCATTAAGACGGTCTGCAGCGGCTTGGAAAGCTGGGAAGGGAGCAAGTTGTTCCTCACTTACTATGTAATAACTGGGGACCTTGTTTGTAGGAGTGAAACAAGTAGGGGTTAAAGAATTGGCGCCTTCAGTAGCGTCTTCAGGGATGATATTAAGTTGAGCAATATCAGAATAGTTATAACCAAAGAAGCCTTCACCAAATCTTCTAGCAGTGTTGATAACACGCTCATAACCTGATGTGAAGATTGGGACTTGGTCACCATGCCAAAGGTGTCCATAACGAGCACGATATTGAACACCTCGGTTGAAGCCATTGGCAAGACCAGAGTAAGGACCACTGAATGTCTCTTGGGCCCACATATTGGGATCATCCAAAACATTTTCCCATTCGTTTAAAAATGAAAGAGAACCTTGGAATTGCTTGACCTTGCTCTGAAGAGACTCCAAAGTTGCAACCATGGGTCCGGCCATATAAGGATCAGGGTATCTTTCACCATGTCTCATCAACATGAAAACTTGATCCACCTCACAGTTGGAAGGTGTATTGGGATCAACACCAAAAGCATTTCTATCAGAGTAAGGACCCCATCCACCAAAATGTTTTAATAGACTGTAGGTATCAACAAACTCTTGAGAGAATTGTTTCTGAGTGTAAGGGTTACCAAGCTGAGCATTGGCCAAAGTGGCACTAGCAAATAACCCAGCAATAAGAGTAGGATTGACCATTATTGAATAAGGATTGTTTATCGATTAAAGAGAAAGGATTTCGATAGGCGGACATTATCGGTTATTTATATAGAGCTTCGGACGACTATAGAATCCGATCCGACTAGAAGACTGAAATTTTATCAACTTTTTCGTCTGACCCGTGTTTTATCGGTTATATCTTTCGCCCGAAAGAATTCCCGGATGAAAAGTTGTTGTCGCACGACCTCACAACACGATTTTTCCCACGTGGTGTCTGAGTTCTAGTCAATCTACTTTCACTTTGAGACTTGCATTGATAATGTCTTAGGTCTAGTGTGTAACATCTATGTTCACTTTGAGGATTAGCATCGGCTAATGTCTTACTTAGTTTAGAGCCATCATTTAGTTAGCTGCAGCTTCCCGTCCATTCTTTACTATATATGATCCTAAACATGAAGTATTCCTAAACATGAAGTATAAAAAGGTAGGAACCAGGTACAGTAGATTATTGTTGAGACAGTTTAAAACATCTCAAAACACTTGAACGGTTATTTCTCGGCCCTCTCTCCGATTATGCCTTTAAGAACACTGTTTCCGCATTTGGATATAAATAAAGTTAGTGCCTGCGGATTAGAGCACGTTCCCGAACGTGGGGGTGAAATGGAAGCTAAGAAAAAAAATTGGCCGTCATGGAAAGGCAAATATGTGGCTGAAAACGCTTGCTGATCATCCCCCTAACCTGTTTTGTAGTTAATAATATATAATAAACTAATCGCTAAGAGGCAGATCATATACATGCAGGTAGATTATCGGTTGTGGCGGAGATAATCTAGAAAGCGGAGATAGACTAAACGGGAGATAAAGATGATTATCAAGATAAATATCGGCTAATTGTTTTCCACTAATTTTTTCTTGAACTAATAGTGGGCGCTACTCAATGCTCGTGGGTCTTATAGAAAGTACAATTCTCGAATTAGGTCAAAATAAACGTTACATCGACTGTAAGTTGACCAATCAATAGTTGGATACTGTCACGAATTTACGAATTCGTAGGTACTATATGTTTGTTACGTTGCAGTCGTATTGGGAAATCTATACAACAGCGCTTAGTATTCAGAATTGGCCTTTCTCACGTTATATCAGAAATTCATTCCCACTTAATGGAATTATGACAACTAAATAAACAACATATAATTAAATTTTTATATCAAATAGATTAAAACATATAATTCATATACTCTATACATCTAATTATCATTAACTACAAATATTATATACAATCTATTGACCGACAGGTTGGTCATTCCAAGTGGCTCCAGTCATTTGAGAAGGAATGACTCCCTCTCTAAAGTTAAGAGTAGTTGTGGTATTGTAATCCCAGAAGAAAGAAAGGGATTGAGGGTACTCAGCAGGAACAGCGCAAGCCTCAGCATAGTTAGGAAGTGTACTTTGCAACTTAGCAGTGTAATTAGCCAAGGAACATGAGTACCCAGGACCATCTTGACAGTCCTCGTGAGGAAGAACAGCTTCATTGACAATAGTTCTAACATAAGTTCCGGCAGCATATTGCTTGGTGGCCTTACAGGTCATTCTTTCAAGCAAGAGATGACCACCCATAGGAACAAAATCAGCACAGTTGTAAATGGTATCATGTTTAACATAGTTGGTAGGAAGAGCCTTATCAGGAATGATCAAACCAAGGGCAGACAAAACAGGAGTGATATTAGTGTCATGAACAAAGTTGAAGAATAATTTACCTTCAGCTGGTCCTTCATTCATTTTGGCAAGAGTAGCATTGGCATAAACAGCTCCAATAGGATTGGTTGTGTTAACACCAGGGCCAGCATAATAATAATATAAGAGGTTATTAGCATAACCAAAAGTCTCCCAAGCATCTCTACTGAATACATCCAACCAAGGGGACCACTTTCTAACATTAAACTCAAATGGAGCGTATTGTAAAAGACTATAGACATCAACATTAGTCAAGTTAAGGCCAGGGTTCTCAGCATTAAGACGGTCGGCTTCAGCGGCAAAAATCTTGAAAGGAGCCAAGTTCTCAGCAGTAACTGTAATCCAACTGGGAACGTCATTGGTAGGGGTAAAACATGTAGGAGTTAAACTATTAGCACCTTGTTCAGCAACTTCAGGGATGATGTTGATGGCAGCAGCAGTAGAATAGTTATATCCAAAGAAACCCTCACCAAACTTTCTAGCAGTATTAATAACACGCTCATAACCGGAAGTGAAGATAGGAACAATTTCACCATCCCAAAGATGACCATAACGAGCTCTGTAATCAGCACCTCTATTAAAAGCATTAGTAAGACCAGAGTAAGGTCCAGAATAACTTTCTTGGGAAAACATATTAGGATCAGATAAGATATCATCCCAGTCGCTGAGAAATGAAAGAGATCCTTGAGGAGTCTTGACAGAGCTCTTAATCTTTTGCAAAGCAGCAATCATAGGAGCAGCAGTGAAAGAATCAGGATATCTCTCACCATGTCTCATGAGTAAGAAGACCTGATCAACCTCACATTGTTCAGGAGTTTCTCTCTCAATACCATATGATTGTCTGTTGGTGTAAGGGCCCAAACCACCAAAATGTTTTAATGGATTGTATCCATCTTGGATTTCTTGGGAGAATGGTTTTTGAGCAGAGGGTAAGCCATATTGGGCATTGGCTAAAGAAGCACTGACAAGAGCAGTTGCGATTAATGCAGATCCTAACATTTCTGCTTTAATATGATTTTTGAAGTGACGAGCATGATTAATGGGGCGACAATCGTGGACTATTTATCTGTTCCCTGGTCGGAGTTAATTGTTTACAATTGATATATTTCATATGAATAAATGTTACAATTTTTTTTTCTTGCGAGGAACCCGAGCGATGAGCTTGATATCAAATGGATTACAGTTTAGCATCCACGTGGAAAGTTGTGAGACAAAAATTGTACCTCGCATGCCGTACGGTTGATTCAGATATGGGGATTACGGGAGCGATTCAACCGTATTGCATTTGTGCGGATTCGAATTTACATCCTTGTCAAGGAAGGAAAGTCATAGTTTGAACAATTTACTGAACTGTCAGCTAACTACAATCTTATGTATTATAGCTGATGACTCTCTTTCGATTAAAAGAACAATTGTTGAGATTTTGTTTCTCATTATTGTCTATGTACCGACTTGTGAAGCGGATAAACGGGTCTTCGATCTTCCGATACCGGCTGCAAACCCGGAGTCCGTGACGCACCCGCTCAACGGTAATTGATGCCTCATGGCCTAGAAGCATGTATGGACTATTGAAAGAAAGGCATAAAATGCAAGTTGACAAAAAGATTGACCAAGCTTTTCCGACCTGCATTGTAGATGAGTTCCTATTTAGGTTCAGGGAAAGAATAATTTTTTTGATTGGACTGTAAGATTATCTTACTTTGAACATCACGGTCTATTCGAGAGAGCGAAAGAGGATAAAAAGTGGAGAACAAGAAAAAGTTTAATGAGCAGTGAAAAGTTAAAAAAAGGTATCGCACGTGTTATTGGGATATGATTATTTTCTCCGTTTTTGGATCCAGGAAGATAAGATCGACAATATCGGATAAAGATTTCCGTGGGGGTAATTTCTGGGTTGTTCGTGAGTGAGCAGTGGATTCGGAGCCTGGGAGTATGATTAGATGATAATCCGGAGTGAGATCGGTTATATCTAAATATTAATCTTTACATAGTTGAAGGCTCAATCGCGCTCAATTACGCTCGATTTGAGTGTTAGTTCGACGGCCAAAATAGTCATTAATTGGAGTTCGACTTGCGGCTGTACAGAATCTTGACCCTGCATAATGTCTGGAAAAATATTTAGGGTTGCTAAAGAAAGCAAGAGATAGTAGAAATTGGGTGTAAGGGTGCTTGCCTGCCAGCTCTACTGGTAATCTTACCTGAGGATTCCATTCACAGCCACAATCGTAAGTTAACCAAGCTGGTGAATAATGATGTTTACACTCTGCAATGATTTTTTGTATGCTGATTAACAGATTAATGATTCCATTCTTACAATATCAATTGGTTAGTTTATTTATCATATAATTACTTATATTTCTATCTATTCAGTATAAATAATCTATAATTTCTAAGAATATATTCAAACGACCATCCAGTCTCCAAACGCACTTTGCTGTATACTCATTTACCATACTCGCACTATTCACTGTTCGCTACATTTTCAGTAAGAATAGCTAGCTAGCTCACATACAAATAAGATATTGACCAGCCACTTCTCGAGGCAAGCAAGCAATCCAAAATGCAGGGAAAGTTCTGTGACAGAGTGCGCCACCGCGGCTACATTCATCATCAACCAGCCCACACCTCACGAATTCACCTGAACTAGGTTTAGTCTGAGATATTTTTAGTTTGTTGTTGGGATCGTTTCATTTTAGGAGTAGAGAGAGATTCATATAACTAGACGTTATATGTTCAATATAAGAGATCATTTGATAAGATTGATACAAAGAGATAACGAGCAAGCAAGCGATACTGATACACATTCTTCCTCTTACGCAATGGCTGCAATAGATGATACGACAACCCCTCCCGATGATAATGGATCTGGATGGGGTTATTTATTATGGAGTTCATTATTTATAATGATTCTCGCTGGACTGATTCTTTATTTATTTAGATCTTGGTGGTGTAAGTACCGATCCGGAGATGCCGATAAGTAGAATATTAACTAACTTCTACCAGTGCCTGCTGCTAGATCTTTTCCCGCCAGATGGCCATCATGGTTACCGAATGGAGGGCGGTATTCGTTCTTGCAAGATCAAAGTGCGGGTTTTTCATCCGACAATTTTGACCTGACTGCAAATATTGAGTCTGGAGATAGTCGAGCAGGTCTTGATGCTAATGGCAAACCAGAGATTCAGCGGATCATGCGAAGTCATCCAGGGATTTCGTTCGATGATGCTCGTGCTTTATATACCAAAAGCAAGTTTGCCACCAATGGAATAGGGCCTGACGGTCGTCCTAATGACCCTCGGGCTGTATTTTTCTCATAATTACTTAATCTATTGCATCATCACCATGATTCTCTCCCCTAGTCTGCCTCCGGCGGCCGGGCTCTGCCCGGACCCGTTGCTCCGCTTCGCGGAGAGATGTCTAAGATCACAGCAAC
>JAJMIH010000051.1:0-93463 GCA_030575175.1 Sugiyamaella novakii
CGGGCACTGCCCGGACCCGTTGCTCGCTGCGCTCGTTTGCTTAGTTCGCCTCGTAACGAGCGCAGCGAGCAACGGGTCCGGGCAGTGCCCGGCCGCCGGAGGCAGAGTGGGAGGTGGTGGAAAAGAAGATTAAAAACATAATATTAAATAAAAGTTAAGCTCTCTTGCCATTAGTGCCTATTTTTTTATAAATATAATGATAGATGGTTTGGCACACAAGAGAGTTAGAGTCTATGGTTCGATATTTTATAAAATAGTGTAACCACCATCAATTACAATGTCAGACCCGGTACAAAAAGCAGACGCTTCAGAAGCAAGCCATATACAGGCTCCGGTCAATTCATCAGGATCTCCAAGTCGTCCTAATGGAGTGCGGTCTTTCCAATCATTGAAAAGGGTGGTGTAGGATCGGTTAAGGGCAGTATCCATATAACCGGGGGAAATAGAATTACAACGAATACGGTGAACGGCCCATTCAGCAGCAAGAGATTTCATAAGATGCTTGACTGCTGCTTTAGAAGCATTATAAGCGGCTTGAGGTTGGGGCCAATTGACTATAGAACCGGACATAGAGGCAATAAAAACTACCGCTCCTCCAGTACCTTGAGCAATCATGTATTTGGCAGCCGCTTGAGTAACAAGGAACGAACCGTTGAGATTGATATCAATGACTCGTCTAAACTTCTCAGGAGGATATTCCTCAGCGTGAACAAGATCAGCAACACCAGCAGAATTGACAACAATATCAATAGAACCAAGATCGTGAGCGATTGAATCCATAATATCACGAACAGCATTTTCATCACGAACATCTACTTTGTAAAATTGTGCTTGAACTCCATAAGCACCATGAAGCTTTTTAATAGCATCAAGACCGAGATCAGTTTGAACATCCAGAATAGCAATGCCTTTTAAACCAACTGAACAAAGGCCTTCAGCCATGGAGAAACCAAGACCACGAGCTCCACCAGTTACAATAGCAACTTTACCATCAAGACGGAATTTAGCAAGGAAATTCTTAGGTTGAAAGGGAACATCGAGGATGGAAGCATTGGCAGCGGCGATATCAGCAGCAGATGGAGGAGGAGGAACAACGGCTCCTCTAGCGGAAGAATTATTATGGTCGGTCATATTTGACTTGTCAAAAATGAGATTTCAGAAGATATTTTATACAAGAAAGAAAGAAAGTGGTAGTTTTTACTTTAATGATGTTCTTGTTCTTTAAGCGATCGTCTTACGATGGCTGGTAAATCACTATTCGATATGCGATGGCTGGATATTATGATAATGCAGATTTTGATCTATAAATCTTTTGTTAGAAATTAACCCAAAAATCTATCAAATCAATCTTCCTGATGAATTGTTTATCTATAGAAATAGAATTCAAAAAATGATTTGAAATAATATAAAAATTTGATAAAAAATGAAGTTTTAAAAAAGAAAAATCATAATCATTGAAGAGGGCGCGGATAGTCAGCCGTCTTTCCCGAATACCGTATTTAGGAAATGATCATTGATATTCCTTTATCTAGCAACATCATCATGCATGGAATAATAGAATTAAGGTACTTACTTGCTCCTTCGGTTTATTTTTTAAACGAGGTTAATGAGCAATAAATTAGTATAACGGTTATTAGGGCGGAAAATGGTAGGAGCAGATCAGATGGCTGAATGGCAGAAATGTTGACCCGTAAACAAATGTAGTAGTATTAAAAGCTGAAGCCAATGAAAAATATAACTTTTTAAAAGCAATGAAATAAAGCTTTCAGTATAAATAAAAGTGGAGATTAATTAAAAAAATATTTTGAATTATGATGCTGACTTAGATCTATTTATATTCTCCCATTTTCTTCCTGCCCTTCTTCCCCTCTACTCCTCTCATCCGCCTAGTTTCAATCTTTAGTCCAATAAAACTCCCCCATTGATTGAATTTCATCCTCCACCCCTCTTCTCCTGTCATCTCACATTTTCTTTTATTCCCCCCAATCACTAATCCTCATAATCACACTACCTACATCTACGGACTCACTTCCCAACTCAGAAACATACGCGATCTGCCCCACTCAAATACTTACTCCACAAAAATAGGGCAGTATTATATTTTATCCCTATCTGGTCATAATTATCCACTATCAAGTTATATAAAATTGGTTAGAAAACCCGTTGAGATCGAGTCATATGCTGATATACTAAAGTAGCTAAAAAAAATCTATGCCAATAACTCTTAATTATTAACCTATTTTTCAGTTGCCTTTATTGTTGGGTTAAGCGTTAAGCGTTATGTTGGCGTTGAATGGGCGTTGTTATTTCTTCAAATTAGTTAATGATTATCTCTAGACCATCGTTGAGTAGATCCGGATCAATAGCCTAGTTAGGAAGTGGTAGAGATAGACTGATTGCCAGTTCTCTCTATGATTTACCTCAATTATTTGTCAACAAAATTTGCTGCATGATTCGGAGATATTTATCCTTATTTTGTTTATCTAATCCATATCGGTAGGTATATCCGCAGGTACATGAAACCTTGATTGCGAATAAACGATTGAGAGGATATTAACTATCAGTTGAAACTATTTTTTGTTCTATAAATTGCTCTTCGCTTTTCTCGCTTTCTCGCTGAGGTTAGCTTTATGTAATTCCACTATTCTATTCGGTGACCGATAAAAAGCCATGCCATACCTTCATCAAACTCAGCATGGAATGATTAGGCGGAATTCTATTCTTAGAAAACTGCAAAAAGCTAAATCTGACCATACCCTGATTTCCCTATTCTATTCACCATACATATCCCTACCCTATTATTACAACCCCGGAATAACTTTTCGGATGGATTGTTGATAAACAGAATCAAATCCGCATTCAATTTAACCGTTGAATAGATTTTCTAAGACAAGCAGCTCTCATTTATTGAGAATTCGCAACAGCCAAACTGACCCACTGCCCGAGCTGATCCAAGCAAATACCAGTTTGGCTCAACTCGATACTATGCATTTATCAGGTGGTCAATCCACCTACTTCAACTTAGTAGTTCTTTTGTACAGCCAGGACGTAGATATTTGTTTAAGTCATATAGTGGGGGGTTACCTTAGTAAATTTTGGTGAGTTGGGTTAGTGTGGACTGGGTCACGAAGTATTCACTAGGCGAAGGTGGGCCAATTACCCCAGTTTTCTGGCAACGTGCGTTCTGAGTCTAGTAGCTGCAACTTTAAAGCTTATCTTATAAAGCCAAGGCGCTTGGGCAGCGTTTGCATCAGTGAGACATGTGAGGGTGCGAGGATAGAGTGCACATGAGTTTTTCACGAGAAAAGTAGTTCGTGAGTTTTTTTCTGCTGTGCAGCTGCGCTCACCCCTGAAATTTCCCGTTATAGGAATACGTAAAATGTGCGGGATGGTATTATCCGAGCGCAGCCAGCTACGGGTCTGGGCAGAGCCCAGCCGCCGGAGGCAGAAAAGAAAAACAGTGATGATACAGGGATAGATTGCGAGAATATCAAGAAACAAATAACAGAAAAAAATAAAACATAAAATAACAAATGAAATCAGTTCAAAATTTGTTTAGAGAAGCTCGACGTAATTGGCAGGAAAGATACCTTCTTTTGTAGCAGTACTTCCAGTCCACCAATCATCTTTAGATTCACTCCGTTTGACAATATTTATAACATCGCCTTTACGGAAGGATAGATCACCATCTTGTTCGCCATCAAAACTGAAGAGAGCGACAGCTTTTTCATCACCACCATTTTGTGAAGGAGGAGGCCGAGAAGGTTTTGATGAGGAAATTCGTTGAGAATCATGGCGGTTTTTGTTACTACTTCCTCCTCCTCGATAATCATCGTCTTCATCATCATAACGACGGCCGCCGCTACGTGGCTTAGCAGCAGTTGGACGACCAGGAGGATGATCAGAATAAGTTGACTTGAAGTTACTCCTACCACCTCCTCGATTTCTATCTTTATCATTACGATCATATAATCCATCATCATTATCATCATGTCTCCTATTACTCGAACGAGATGAAGGTTGATCATAGATATCATCTTGCCAAGTACTTTTACGACCAAGACCACTGCCACTATCACCACCACTACCCCCTCCAGTACCACTCCTTCTATTCCTATCTCCATAAACATCACCATCGTCATCTTCTTCTTCTTCATCATCATAACCTCTCCTCGATCCACGTCTCCTTGGTGTATAATTACCACCACCACTACTACTATCCGATTGATAATCAGGAATATCATCATAATAATCATCATCAAAATCAGACGCTCTTACGCCTCTAAATACTCTTGATTCCAATACTCTAAAAAGAGGATCACATTCAGGAGGAGGATCAACTCGACCTGCCAGAATTGATTTAGCTGTGCAATTATTTCCATAAAACTTTCGATTTGCTTCACGACGTTCTACCAAAACAGACCCTTCAAGTGATATACCAGCAAACAATCCTTTTGTCTTTGAATATGAAAAAATAGCTGCCACTGATTTGATTGAAGCTGTACCACCTGCTTCAGCGTTTCTACCCAATGGGCCTGCGGCTAATGATACATTACCACCCAAAGTAATAGAACCGGCCTGAGCAAATGAATCAACTGCCGATTTCGTATTGAGAATAAATACAAAATCTGTCAATTCAGCTCCAATTTGTCCTCCTACACCAGCACCAGCTGTGACAACTGCAGAAGGACCTGACCATGAACCATCTGGTAATCTAGCAACGATAACTCCCGAACCAGCTCGGCCTGAAAACAAAAATCCTGCCTTCAAAACCGTTAAAACAACCAATCCTTTCGCATTGGCTAGAACATGCGCTGGAATCACCATATCTTGTCCTAAGATTTGGTTCGGCTTGACAAATGATGCCAGCACCTTTGCTGCTTTCCTGTCATTCTATGTTAGTCTCCCGTTCGTATCACGATTGCCTCCGGCGGCTCGGCTCTGCCCAGACCCGTAGCACCGCTACGCGGAGAGATATATTCTTACCTCGCCTCTTTTGCGAGACTTCGAGGAACAGGATTGTTGATACCCATATTTGCTGTCACCTGCTATCTACGGCTATATCGGATAACTCAAGTTCGTTACTCTAGTCGGGTTAATCAGTTTAATGCAAAACTGTTCTCTGATTTTAATTCTTATTTCTTTCGTTATTACCAAATAGTCGTCTCCGAATTAATAAACCGTCAATAAAAAATATCCACTGCCGAAGATTTGCTATTTGTTCTCCTTGGATAGTCCTATTAATCAAACTGCTGGTGAGCGCCTACACAAGTCCGACGAACATCCAATGCGCTCAGCAATAAAGGACGTGGCGGGGCGCACCGCATATAGGTAATGGTGCGCCGCGGACGGCTCTACTGTACGCGTCATTTGTCTTTGTCTGCCAGGATATCTGTCTGGGCATTTGTGCAGCTCCAGTCGATTTTATCCGTAGTTGCGACTCTTTTTCAATAGCCTAAATTAGTTCGTATATGTAGAAGGCCATTGGTCTGCCAGAATGCGTTTCATGAATAAATTATAGATAACGCACAGGCTATGCGATCCGACAGATTGGGTTTACCCTTGCCACAATCTGAGAGAGGAATTAGGAGGTCTAGCATAGTTATTATGTTGTATGTATGCTTATCGTTCGTATTTTATTGATAGTTTAAGTTGCTTTACCGAATTACAATATTTGTCGGCCGGCGGGCTTATTGACGCTAATATGCAGTCTAATTAATGACCATATATGTTTATGTTCATGTTCAAATCTATTTATTGCTCTACGCTCTCGCTCTCATCATTTGATCTTTTGAATACAACAAGTAATACGGCAGCGCTCGTTACCTCACTTGGATGAGTAATATTTGAACTACGCCAGAGCATTCATTGCTGCGAATCGCCTCCGTGTAATATGTATATTCCAACCATAAGAAGCTGATTATTTTGGATAGTAAGGAAGGAATTTATTGGAAGGAATTGGAACTCAGTAGCAGGCAGTGCTGTTCGAAGAGGCAATGTTGAAGATTAAAAATAGAGAAAGAGCTGTATGCTTATCTCCGCATGATACCACGCAGGGGGTTGACTTCCCTGCAGAGATCTTCACATCCGCGCTCGCAAGAAGCGGACCAAATAAAATGAGCCGCAGAGATCCGCGGAGCATTGTTTAGGTGACGGAGAACAGAAGATAAATCGGACAGTTAAGCGACGGAATTAAGATTGATCAGTAGGAATGCTGTTCAACTGCTTGTAGTTCAGGTCAATCTGCAGTTTTTTTGAATTTGATGAAGTTCCAATTACAAAGAATCACGCCTTTTGCTGAAAAAGTAATTAAGTTTCCGGATGAAATGAAACGGTATTAGCTAATACCCGACTACGTAAATTAGGCGTACTGAATGTATAGACTGGTCAGAACCTTGACTAGGGCCGTGCGTGCAAGATTGATTGCTTTCTTGACTTTTTCTCCCGAGCTCTAAGGATTATTCAATTTCAATTCATAATCAACGGTAACAAAAAGGTTAGTACAAATTCAGGCTTAATAATTCCTGAATTACAAACAAATGAAACTTTATCCCCGAGGATAACGATATATCGAGAGAGAATGTATTCACTACCAGCAGCATATATCCGCGGCGATTTCTTCTTCAAGTAAAGTTAATCCGCGATGCCCCGCTAGCCCCGCGCTCTCAGGGGTAATGCTAAGATATACAGCAGAAAGATTAATATAAATACCAGGAATATCCTCAATATTTTTCTTATTCGTTATCAATCAATTAAATTGAATTACATCCTGTTAAGAAACCGATAACTAATAATGACCGTTACTTCTACTACTCCTACATTGTTTACACCCATCAAGGTTGGCAATGTGACTCTTCAGCATAGAGTCGCTATGGCTCCTTTGACTAGATTCAGAACTCCCAATCATATCCCTCCAGAGGTATTTGCCAAGTATTATGAACAAAGAGCTGCTAGAGCTGGTACTTTGATTGTCACTGAAGCTACGCTTATCGCTGCCAAGGCCGGCGGATATGATGGCGTCCCAGGTATCTGGTCTGAAGAGCAAATTAATGGTTGGAAAAATGTCATTTCTAAGATTCACGGTAAAGGATCATTTGCTTTTGTTCAGTTGTGGGCTCTTGGTAGAGTTGCTCAACCTGATGTTCTTGAAAAGGATGGTATTACTTCTGGGGTTGTCTCCGCTTCTGATGTAGCTACTAAAGCAACTGGAGTCACCCCTCGTCCTCTAGCTATCGATGAAATCAAGGAATACGTCCAATTATATGTCCAAGCTGCTAAGAATGCCATTGAAGCTGGTGCCGATGGAGTCGAAATTCATGGTGCAAATGGTTATCTTCCTGATCAATTCTTACACGAAGATACTAATCACCGTACTGATAAGTATGGTGGATCTATTGAGAATCGTGCTCGTTTCACTCTCGAGATTATTGATGCCGTTGTCGAAGCAATTGGAGCTGAAAGAGTTGCTATTAGATTCTCTCCCTGGGGAACTTATGGGGAGGTAACTCCTGGCGTCACACCAATCCCTCAATGGTCCTACGTTATTTCCGAACTTGAAAAGAGAGCCCAACAGGGAAACAGATTAGCTTATATCCACTTGGTTACTCCTAGAGTTGATGGTAATATTGATATTGTTCCTACTGGCAGTAATGAATTCGCTCGCAATATCTGGCAAGGTATTCTTGTTAAAGCTGGCGGCCTTACTGATATTGCCGAGGAATCAGCCGAAGAGGACCCCAAGGCTGTAGTTGCCCTTGGTAGATATTTCATCTCCAATCCAGATCTTGTTGACAGACTTGAGAAAAAGATCGAATTGACTCCTTATGATCGAGACACTTTTTATGCAGCCGAACCTCATGATATAACTGGATACATTGAGTATACTACTGCTAGTAATTAGAATAGATAAGTTTTAGATTATGATAATAGATTTTATATTTATTTGAATTCTAATGGTGATATGACAAGAGTTTGGCGGTGAGGTCACGTGTTTAATGTGAGGGAGCAGTTACGACCTTCTTTTTGATATTCATCTTCAATGCATCTATCATAGACAAAAAAGAGGTACAGACTAAAAAATGTACATTGTTGTTTGTGGTAAGTTATCTCACGCCGTCATTTGACTCGTCTGTATGATCGACAATTTATGATTGGCCCAAAGTTTCTTGATTGGAGATGAATAAAATGAGTAGTACCAAAATAAGAACTAATTTATGCTTACTTCTAGCCTAACCCTAAATGTACATATATTCTAGAGTCGTTATCTGTCGGAAGAAGTAATATTTGCAAATGATCTAAATATTGGTCGTCGTCGCGGCCGTAGTTGTGCCTAACTATTTCTTTATTTTATTACGTACGTTACTGCTTTCCCTCTATCTACAGATCCAGCGGCACTTATAACAATGACAATATTAACATGAAATATCACCTAGGAACCTGCGTTCCCCGCATTCTCGCTAGTAATTTAGTGATAATTTAGACCTGGTGGACTTCATGATGCAGATGTAATAGCTAATAGTCTTATTTAAAGGCAGTGCATTTGCATCCAAGTACTGAATAGACATTTACGCAAAAATTGTAAAAGTATAACTTTTTCATATTTATCAGTAGATGACTAGGGATCTTCTCGTTCATGACCCTACAAACACAATTGTCAACCTCCACTTTATTTATGGTTCACTATCACATTTCCTGGCTTCATGGGATTTTTGGCGGCATGGTACCGGATTGGGAATGGTGGAACTTGAGAGGGGCGAGGAGGTCATTTGTTCAACAAATAGGATCAAACCATCTTTGCCAGCCTGCTCACTTGACTATTTGAGAGTATTTAATTCAAGTGGCTTCTCGTCACAAGAAAAGATTCGCTTTTGTCAAACTTTGACTATTCCAAAGTTTTCAATCCAAGCATTTGCTTATCACCATTAAAATGCTTGATTATCAAACCACAAACGGAACACTTTACAATTCACTCATCTCCATAATGAGCGGAGTTATTACAGTATGTTGGAGGCAAACGCTCAACTTTTTAACTGCCCTCATAAAACGAGAGACGATTAGTGTCAACGTAGCAACAGATTACACAAACTTACTTCCAATGTTTATTAATTCCTTCAGAATCAACAAAAGACATAATGTGGTCAACTCTATAATAATAATGCTGGCAGCAAGTAGCGTCATATTAGTACCAGCTATGACAGCTTATATAGTAGGTAAAAAGACACCAGTTAGCTTTATCGACAAGATGAGTAATATAACGGCCTTTGATTTATACAGCGCCAATAATGATCACTTCCAACTCGACAATAGTTTCATGATTAATAAAGCTCTCGTTAATTCACTGGACCCTAAAGATATGGTCAATTATGAAATCGGTGATGTATTATACCAGAACGACCATTTCTTAATTTTAAACACAACTTTAGGCGATTATACTTATAGTTTTGCCACATCAATATTACCTAATGTCGTAGATATAAACCCAGATGGCATGTTGAGTATAGTATTGGATGCCAACAGCTATTACAGTTATGGAAATATCGCAGTTTCAGGGAAAACAGGAGATTATTCAAACGTATGCTTAGGTAATTACTTTAGTCCGGACTTGTTCACAAACGGCACGAACAACGTATTTAACATGTTTGAGCGAATGACCGATACTGGTTCTCTCAATATAACTAGATGCGTAATGAACGTATTCAATTTTGATATTCTATGTATCAACCAAGATGTTTATAGCCTCGAAATTAATTCTTGGACAAACGTTACGATTTCATTGTTGGCAAGCAACTTATCAAGCTTGCCTAATGAGGTGTACACAATAACATCTTTGAACTGGGATGAATCAGTAATGATGTTGAGAAATCAAACGGCTAAAGGAATTAAAACGAACAACTTGCTAGTGAATCCAAGCTTGGGCACCAGCTTCGTAAACAATTTGACAAGTAGTCAATATGATTATCCTAATGATGGGTATATCGGAATGATCAGTGGTGGCGATGTAGAATGTGAGGATCCATTTACTGGTAGTGGTAATTGTCGACAAGTTAACTTTTTCAGATATGCAGGAGGTTATTATAGCATGCTTACTATGAAGATTAGATATAGGTTACTGTACATTCGGTCTGGTATGGAGATTGTAAGGAAACCACAGGGTACGTGGTTTGCATCATTCCTCGTGGCTTTTGATATAAACTCTGACATACTTGTTGATATTAATGCACTCAAATCAATGATTAACGGCTATTCATTCTATGAAGACTTGTTAGGTTTTATATACAGTATTAAGGCACGAAGATACATTAACTATGACCTGAGTTTGATATTAAAGATCATAATATTTGGAATTGTTTATGCTGGAGTATGTTGGCTGTTTACCAATATCATATCAAGTATTTATGGTGTCAACATGTTGAGCATGTGGGATGTATATAAGAAGAAATATGGATCCGATGAAGTTACCATACCACTGCTATTTCGGAAGAATGTAAACAGTGTACTCAGTTTTGACAGGTCAACTGTGATGAACACTAGTGAAATTTCTGTGAGGAGTGACTTGCTAACTGAAGAAGAGCGAAAGTATTAACCCATAGTTTGAGAACTCATATGGTAACAACGGGAAGCGTTTGTGTAATACAGTGCTTACCTTAAATTAACTGAGCGTATTACTCATAAAGGTAAATGTAGTGACATATTTCTTTGATATCAATTATAAATATATAATATTTCATATATACCTACTACTTCTAATACATCAACCGAGGAGAAAGGAGGATTAGGAAGATAACAACTATGTCTTACACAAGTATAATTAGTACAATACAATTACAGTTTTGAGTCTGGAACCACATGAAAATTTCCACCTTTATGTGTTCCTTTTTGATTGAAATTAGAAAAAAGCATGGACGAATCCGGAATTGAACCGGAGACCTCTCGCATGCTAAGCGAGCGCCATAACCAACTAGACTATACGCCCAAATTGTGTTAGCACAAGTGCTCCCAAATTCTTTGACGATCGAGGAGAAAACCTCCGAATTAACAATTGCAAAATTTTGCACCTATGGACGCCATCAATAATTCTCGTTGAAGTACCCATATTTATATAGGACATTGTTTTGGCACCTTATAAAACTTGATTATTTTCGCTCAAATTTTTACCCCAACCCTGAAAACAAAGTCACATCAATACTAAGAAGACATTCAAACTCTCAAGCGAGTTGAAGCCTGGCCGAATCCGTTTAACATATCGGAATCCGAGGCTGCTTGGTGTAGTGGTAACATGATAGACTTCCAATCTGTCGCCGCGGGTTCGATTCCCGCAGCAGTCAATTCTTTTTATTATTAATGCTCGTCCCGCTTTTTTTTTAACTTTTCACGGTCAGAGCATTGTCTTCTTGTCAGATAATATATCGATTTAGAAACAAAAAGGGTGTGATTAATTAATGCAGGCATATTATCAAGTGGTAAAAGATAACGCAGATGTCCTAAGGGGGGCTCATGGAGAACAGAAATCTCCAGTAGCTCAAAAGGGTGTAAAAAAGCCCCCTTGACCCGTAAGTAATTACGTACAGTCTAACTTCGAAGTGGTTTACATTCGTTTGTTATTTATTGCCTCCAATCTCTAAATTCGTTTGTCATCACTCGAATCTGTGAATGATGATGTTCATCGTTGGCACATGTATGTATATATAGCTCCCAAATACTTAGAATGGAGAGGTCACCCATCCTCTCTTTTACGTTAAAAGGTGTTGCTGAGTTTAAAAAGTAAACTTTGGATCGAAAAAACATCTCATCACTTCACCTAAAAAAATTGGGCCCAACCGGGAATCGAACCCGGGACCACTCGCAGACGACTTAGAGTTATCAAACCGATGAATTCACACCAATTTTGCCCTAAGCGAGTATTATACCCCTAAACCATCGGGCCAATTCTTTGAATCCGAAATATTTTACGAGTTATTTAAATATCGGCAAGTTATGAGCGAAATACTCTAACAATACCTCTAAAAATTGACCATTTTCAATTCCAATCACCTGATGTGAATGCGGAAAGAGAGAGAATCTTACGAATATCATTTTGCTACAATAATTGCTATATCTTCGTTATAATAATTGTTATATGTTTAAATGCCGCTTTTGCAGTGTACTTAAATCGAAAAAAAAAACCGCAGAAAGGCCCGGGTTCAATTCCTGGCATTTGCCATCTCCCCACGTTAAGCAGGTTTTCTCACCTTTGTACTACCAATATACTGATCTGCGAGAAGTTGCTATGGTGTTTCCCTAAATTATCGCGAGAGAAATGGTTTCCCTATAGCACTCAATTTGATGGGAATTCCGGTGTTTCTATAATAAATATTTTTATTTAATAAATTTATTTTAAGAATTATAATTCGGATATAAGTATTCTACTTAGATAATCCTCCTTCATTACATACATTTAATACTCCAGTAATACAATCATAATTAATATAATTATATTACCATAACATTATAATATAAATATCATGAATATAAACATGGTATAATTATACATAATGTTGCTATATATTTTGAACTATTATAACCTAATAAACGTGGTTTGATCAGAGTTCGAGTCTCTGTAATTCTATATTATAATGTTATTATAATAATTATTTCCTTTTTATTTTAGAAAGATAATGATTTTTCTGTATTAGAATGATATATTGTTATTAAATATAATATAACTATAATTAATAATAAAAATTCAATACTTATTGTATAAGGTGTTACTATAAATGTATTATTAAATATAAATATAGTACTCAATTGAGAGGAAACCCAACCATAGCTTAATGTGAATATTGTCGATCCTTATCAACATCGAAAGAACAAACGAAATGGTTGCAAGCCACTGTTAAGCCCTTATCCTGGGCACATGCCGAATCCGTCTATTCTACTGGTCTAATGTTATAGTATTGTTGTATTGTGATTGTGTAAAGACATTGACGTTAAATGAATATCTATCTATCTATCTATCTATCTATCTATCTATCTATCGAATTTAGACCAGAAAATCAAGACGAGTTCTGCATGTATCCAAGATAAGGACTTGTCAGCGTTTAATAACTTTTTCATTTCATCGATAAAAAGTTATCGTTCAAACAGCACTTTGAACCAGCCTGTGCAAAGATGAAGCAAGCCCTGGGTATTGTTTGCCGCCTGGGAGGAATAGTAGTAGTAGTAAAATCAATTAACGTCTATGTCATACACAATTATAATAATACAATTCAATAATAAGATAATTTAGACCAGTAAAGAAAGAAAGACGAGTTCTGCATGTGCCAAGATAAGGACTTGTCAGCGTTTAAAAACTTTTTATTTCGAATATTATGGCAGGGTTGGATTTCCACTTGGTCATAGGGAAGCCATTTCTCTTGCGATAATTTGGGGAAAACCTATGACGACCGCTCACAGATCAGAGGTGAGCAGCTGCCTAGTGCGGTAAGATATCAAGGAACTTGACTACCCCTCTCAAACCCTCCTTAGAATCAAGGAGGACTTTGAGGTCAAGATCTGGAGAAACTGAGCAGAGCACAGAACGTGCATTGGCTCGGATAGGGCAACGGATCAGAATATAACGCACCGTTTCTAAAATACCACAACTACAGTTGTATTGGACATCTTTTATTTTGAGCTTCTGGAGGTAGGCTCCTATCTCACCCCATACCAGTTCTCAGCTGAGTGATTCGACTAAGGACAGGTCGGGGACAATTATTGAAGAATTCGCATAGTGGGTTCTTGCGGAATGATGGGTAAAGATCCGTGCCAACTAATGATCTATAAAAGACCCCAGCTGTTCCAGAACGGACAGGCTTTGATAGCTTCGATTCGAATGGATCGTCGAATTCACTTTGTTATATTCCAACTTTCTTGCATGGAGTCATTAGAAGGCCTCTTCCAAGGTGGTTTACGTGCCCAATGCACATGAGTGCGGATATCTTCCAGCTCATCCACCTGTGCATGTAGTTCGGTCATGTCAGCAAAAACCGAACGAAGAGGGTTCGAAGGGTGTAAGCCCCTGACTATTCGTATGCCCGAGTACGTTTGTACTTCGTTCATACGGATTGGTACGGGAAGCATATGAGCGTCCCGATGCATCGCATCAATTGGAGTACTCCGATATGCTCCAATATCTTTTGTAGTTCCTTATTCTGAATGACCTGGAGTTGCTCTATCATAGCTTTGGGCAATTGAGGATACAGACAGAACTAGCATATTCCATGATTGACCTAACACAAGCTTCATAAAGCCGCTTCATTGACATACCATTTACACCATTAACTATGTCTCCCAGGCGGCCAACAATACCCAGGGCTTTCGTCATCTTTGTATAGGCTGCTTCAAAGTGCTGTTTGAACGATAGCTTTTTATCGATGACTATCCCCAGTAATTTAATTGAGTCACTCACTGGCCGCCTCTCACCCGTTGGCAAAGCGAGTCTGTGAAGGCGTTTTGGTAATTTATAACCCTTCTTCTTGACATGAAGGAACCCTAATTTAGCACCGTAGTCGATAGCTGTATAGTGTTATTCAGTCCATTCATGGCACACATTCAAGATATGACTTAACTTGGTTGCGTTTTCATTGATGTTTGTATCGAGAGGTAAATGGTCACACCATCAATGAACCCCGACATCTTAGCTCCCTGTTGTTTGATGACCTCGTAAAGTGGCGCAGTATAGATTAAGAATAACAGTGGTGAAATTGGGGACCCTTGAGTTTGAAGAAAGTTATAAACCCAACTACAAACTGCACTTGGTAACCCCATGTATTGCATGGTTTCAATAAGGGTACCCCGATGGACATTATCAAAGGCTCCTTTGATATCTATGGCCATTACAGATGTTACTTTCCCAAACTTGCTAGCCTTTTCGACCTGTTGTTGGGACATTTTCCATCCAAGTGTTGCTAGATTCATCTATTAGGAATTTACGCATTGATGTGCCTGTCATTCCTCTAAGGAACGCCATGGCATCTATACCCACTGGCGTGCCCAATATTATACGTAATTCCAAAGTTTTTAAGCAAAATATGCAGTTCAGTTTAGACAATATTCATACGGGTTAGGGTACTTGGTTGTATTCTATGCTCGAAACTTGATACTCTAATAATCCATCCAGGAAGATTAAGGCACTATGGCCGAGCGGTTAAGGCGAAAGATTAGAAATCTTTTGGGATTTTCCCGCGCAGGTTCGAGTCCTGCTGGTGTCGTTATTTTTTTTTCTAAATCAACACTCTATCTTGAATTTTGTGGAGCAAATAGGTTTATCACGTAGCCTAGTCCATTCATAATAAGGATTTTTCTTTCAAAAGAATCGACTTTTTTTTTTTTTTTCTGTGTCGTGCAGCATTCTGAGGGTTGAGCGAAGGTTTCCGAATCGTTGGTTACCCATGCGAGTAAACTGATAAAGTAGTAACCAGACGAAATAAATAAAATACTATAAGCCACTCAAATTGAGCTCACATATAATACGTTCTCATTAATTCTTCTTTCGGTCTATTATTTATTTTTTAACTGATATAAACAGGAATTTACAACTAGAACTATAGAAATCAAAACTTCCAATTCTCATCAGCAGAATGAATGGCCCAAGCAAACTTCTCTCTTAATGTTTTTGTGAAAAGCTTTTCAATTGGGACATTGTACTTCTTGGAAAACATGACCGTAAGTCTGGGATCAATATAGTTCATTTTACTAGTACCCAGAGCAACAGTAGAGTTATCTTCTTTATCCTTAAGTTGAAGTTGAGTATTCGTAATACGTTCCTCATACTTCTGAATTTGATTCTTTAGTCGTTCAACACTGGCATTGCCTTTAATATCAGGTTTACCGGATTTTACTTCCAACGCAAACTCCTTCTCCATAATATCAATTGATTCTAATCTTTTCTTGAGTTCGCCTTCAGGCATGATTTCTTCTCCATCAGCCTTCAATTTTTCATTTTCTCGAATGAATTTCTTTTCAATTCGATCCTTTTCACGTTCCAAGATTTTTTTGTGAATGCTCATAACCGTATCCTTATTCAGGGAATCAATATCAGCAAAATAGTCCTTTTCTTTCTTTTTAAGACTTGGCTCTAACTGCAAAATCATTTTCTTGGCTCTGATAATGTTGTACTTTAATTCCAAAATTCGATCCTCCATTTTCCCAACTGATGTTTCATGTGATTTAGCTACTGTACGCTGATGGTTACAGAGAATAGCAACTTCACGGTTGGCTGCGTTGAAAGCAACAACTTTTTCATTAACACTCCCAGTATTTGGAATCAAATCCAGCTGTTTCTGCATTGTATAAGAAGCATTAAAAGTACGAAATACTTTTGCGGTTAATCCAGGCATATAATTCTGCAAGTGCTTATTCAATAATGGAGGATCTAATCGATCAAAGATATCATCTCCAGTTGTTTTTGGAGCACGTTTGAAAATCTTCAAATTCTTGAAAACTTGGTGATCGACAACAACCTCTTGATAGTATCTAATTGAATCTTTACCCAAGAAATCAAATGTAACAGTATTTGGTGGTTGTAATGTAATATGTTCATATCGTAAAGAACAACAACCTACAGTATCAGCTTCATCGTCACCCTTTTCACCACCTGCTCTTAATGCCAATACATCGATAAGATACATCGCAGTTGCTCTTTGACGATTCAACATTACTTCATCTTTTAACTCTCTACGATAATCTGCACGAATACGTTCAACGTGGTTTTTCAATTCACGGGCTTTTTCAAACTTCTTATAATCACTCATTCCTTTTAATGACGAGCTTTGAGCAAGGAAAACATATTTAAATGCTCCATTAATATTCTCCTTCCACATAGCTAACCATGATACGGTACTGTCATGACGGACTTCTGCCCATTGATGACCAACTGGTGGCTCAGGAACTTTAGCATCTTTGCCAATATTAATGGTAACTTGCTCTGGTTTAACGCGGGCTTTTAACTTTCCAGTTTTTGGATGAGCTCCACGACCACGAAAGAGCCCAGGAGGTTCAATTCTAAAATTACCTACAGGTTGTTTCCTTCCATCCAATATACAAGTTTTATATTTTTCCTCCAACAGATCCTTTTCTGCCTTGATTTTCTTCTTTTCAGAAGCAGGAATAGTCTTTTTCTCCTGCCTCTGCTTATCATAATGTTCAAAAATATCGGTAAAATCGCATTTCTCAAACGATTTTAATTCTATAGTTTTGCCATTGAATTTAGCACCCCCCGATGAATTCACAACTTCAACAAAATCATTGAAAAAATTTTTTGTGAACGTTGGATTAGTAGCATGATCTGAGTTCAACATTGCACCAAAGAATCCCGCTACTTCTTCAGCCTCAGGAGCCAATGAAATCGGCTTATTGTCATACTTTATACGAACATGCGCTGGCAATGGTTCATAAGGAGGAGGAAACATTACTCCATTATGTTCCAAAGTATTCCATTTAACCGAACCGTCCTCATCATTATTCTGAGCTTCCCACCACTTAAAAACCTCCTCTTCATCGTCATCAGCACCAGGAGTTCCTTCTTCAGCCTCCTTCTTCACTTTCCCGACTCCAGTCTCTTTCTTCACCTTTCCATTCATCGTTGAGGCAGGTTCCTTTTTCACTTTCCCATCACCTTTTGCGCCCCTTTCCTTCTTAACTGCACCAGAAGTAGCACGCTTCTTCTTAGCAGGTGGTTTCTCATCTTTTCCACCATTCACTTCCTCTTTCACAGCTTTCCTCTTAGCAGGTACAGTACTCGTAGTTTTCTTCTTCTCAACCAACCTCTGGCTTCTAGCACTCAAAACTTCATCCTCATCATCGTCAGATTCTTCTTTATATGTGCCAACTGATTTCTTTCTAGATCCTCTACCAGTCTGTAGTTCCCAGTTAGACTCGTCTGCCTCCGGCGGCTGGGCTCTGCCGAGACCCGTAGCTCTGCTCCGTAGAGAGGCCGTGCAACCCCACTAAAATCTTGAAACTCACCTCTTCTTGGTCCATCAAAGAAGAACTACCAGCACCAGAAACTCCGGCTAAGAAAGTATTAGTATTCTATCTTTGATACTACGAATCACCTCAACATCCACTTACCTCTAGCAACTAAAGGAATATCATCATCACTCATATAATCAGAATCCATCGCAGTTGATTCTGGCATTTCTAAGTAAATAGAAATTTACTTTTCCTATCAGTTTTAAAACTAAATGAAAATCGCGCTCTAAATTACACTAGCTACAGATCAGATCGAACTTCTTGATAGCTTCACCAATTTTTTTTTCTCTTCGCTGAATCCAACACCTATCATTCAACGAGTCATAAACCGGTCTTAATCTGTCCACTCTACTAATTCTTTCGATGGACTGTAATTTGGATACTTTTTACTTGAGAAACAAGAAACAGAAATAAGAGGTATAGAACATTACCCTCTACGTCGCGTATGAAGACCGAACTTTATTTAATTTCAGCGCGGACCCGCGCGCGTAATGATACGACAACTTTGTTGGATAATAGCGCGGCTCGATTATGTGCGATCAGCGTTTAGCGATGGCCTAAACCAGTCGCTGTGGCCACCACCGTAAAGGTCAATCTATTAGACGAAACTTACTTCGGTTTTGGGATAACCAACATACTATATTTTCTGTTTAAATTTTCTTTTTTCTCGCCTACGTGATAATAGATCGGAAATTATTTGCTTGCTATAATTGCAGTGGATGATGAGCTCTTCGATTGTTCGACACATATCACATCATGCACTATGCATGCACTACAAGAGTGGCAGCAGATTAAACTTCTTGGGCCCATAATCTTCAGATAACTGGATTATTCACAAAATATATATGTTGACGTCAGAGGCAGGTGCCCTACATAGAAATTGCATTTTAGATCTTATCTACTCGGACTATAACGGGTATCATACCGCCAGTTGCGATCGGGAAAGGACGATGATTAATCACTCGAAGAAAGGATTCTATAGTGCCAGTATGAGAGGTGACGGATATGTAATCATCTGGGGTTGAATTGTCCCAGTCAGAGTCGAATAAGCGAGTTAAGAATCTAGTGGTACGGATATCATGCTCATGAGGTAGTTCTTTATAGTCTGATCGCCACGTCTCATCCTCTTCAGTGAAGGAGGGCTCAATTTTCACGATTTTGGAAAATCTTGTGGCGATATGAGTACGACTTCTACGTCTATTACATGGTTCAACACCAATTGTTTCACGAAGATCATCTACTACCAGTGGTGGTGGCGATAATAAGATCCCATCCCAGGTGTAAATCATAGTATCGATGGCTCTTGTAAATGGTGATACGTAGAATGATACAGGTAGTGGGATCCCTTTACTGATTTGTTTCTTCCATGCTGTATGATTTGCCTTGGCTTGTTGTATGCCAAGTTCAGTAAGTTCAGCATCTGGACCCCAGATGGTTTTACCGTCGGTATTTATCAATCCCCAACGAGTCTATTATATGGTGTTAGTTTTAATAAGTGTGAAATTGCATTGGTACATACGTCGAAGGCTTCCTGTCCATATGTTTCAATACATAAATTATGATATCCCTGTCCATGCCTACCGAGATAGAGGACTTTGTAACGAGTATTCTCTCCAGCTGATTTCTTCAATTCCAAAAAATGTTCATGGAATTCACTCCATGATGACTTTACTAGACCGAAATCTTGAGTCAAATGATCAAAAGTAGTTTCATCAGTAGCAGGATCATGCTGAGCTAAGAAGTTAAGACCAGCAGATTGAAATTTATAACTTCCATTCGCAGAGGAAGGGAATGATAATACACTAGAGGGAGCCATTTGATAACGAAATTAGTGATGAATGATGTACTTTGTATAATTTCTTTGTATAATTCCTACTCTATGTAAAGGTAGAATGCTAGAATGTTACATTATATCTATTTCTACATAGATCTAATTATAAACCATCGTCCCGCATATTCTTGAACCGGATGTGCTTCCATATATAGGCTCGGAGATATTGGCAACGACTATGGGTGGGGGTCATATTATCGGGGAGTCTAGGAGATATACTTCCCAAGGATGAGCTGACATATTCTTTTAAAGGAGGTTCGAGATTTTCCCTGTCTTATTGAGCGACCGCTCAGCAAGAATATAGAGTTTGGTTAGCAAACAAGTAGTATAATCAGTGTAATTGAAAGGAATTTGGTTAAAATACAAGTAGTACAAAGGCAATTGAGAGGGTAACCTTCAGTAGTGTAACATTAACTTCTTATACACACTACTCCATGTCGACACCTTTAAGTCACGTGATATAAGCTGTTTGGCATGAAAGCGGTAAGTAGATAAAGCTAGCAATCAAATATTAGATAACTTAGAAATTTATTTTGTCTCTTGAATTTGCTTATATTAAAAAAAATAGGTACGTATTTTATTCTACTCAGGAATTAAACACTAAGGAAGAGAGAGCTCTAGCACTCGATTAAAAGTCCGATGCAGGGCCTAGTGAAGTACAATCATCCCTCACTCACAGCCGTACACACTACCCAAATTGGAACTATGTAAACATTAGCATTTGTTTTCAAAACATGAACTGCATATGAGATCCACATTGAGTCTTTAGCTTCTAATTTTATTTCTCAACTGCGAATAAACAGGCTATCTCCATCAACCACTTTATCAATTAACCTAATAGCCTGTGAAGATGACTGAGGCAGTAAGAGTTCTAGAACCTCGTGATATTAACCAAGTCCAAAATGCTGGACTAGGAGTAATTGCTAATGATAAGAAACCGGCCAATGCTAAGTCATCGAAGAAGAAGAAGGAAAAGTTATCTTCTTTATGTAAAACCCCACCTCAAGTAATTCGGGCTCGTCATGGACAGGATTATGAGCGAGGTTCATTCCTGGGTGAAGTAAGTTATCGCTGCAATAGCAATTTGGTAATGAGATAGCTAACTAATTAATTATAGGGAGGATTTGCGAGATGTTTCCAAGTCAGAGATAATACTGGAGTGATATATGCTGCTAAAACAGTTGCAAAAGCATCATTAAAGTCAGGGAAAGTAAAAGACAAACTTCTTGCAGAGATAAAAATTCATAAAAGTCTTCGTCATCCAAACATTGTTCAATTTGTTGATTGCTTCGAAGATGATAGTAATGTTTATATTTTACTAGAAATTTGTGAAAATCAAAGTTTGATGGATATGTTGAGAACTAGAAAGAAGTTTACAGAACAAGAAGCGAAATATTTCATCGTTCAGATATTAGGGGCAGTTAGTTATATGCATAAAAGAGGAGTTATTCATCGGGATTTGAAATTAGGGAATATATTTATTGGTGAAAATATGGATGTTAAGATAGGTGATTTCGGTCTTGCAACTGTTTTATCATCGGATAAGGATAGGAAGAAGACTATCTGTGGTACTCCTAATTATATTGCCCCTGAAGTATTATTTGGTAAGAAGGAAGGTCATAGTTATGAGGCAGATATCTGGTCAATTGGAGTTATTCTTTATGCTATGTTGTTCGGTAAGCCTCCCTTTCAATGTAAGGAGGTTGATGATATTTATGATCGTATTAAACACAATAGTTATTCCTTTCCCAGTACTGTGAAAGTGAGTGAAGATGCAATGGATTTGATTAGTAGTTTATTGGTTCATGATCCACAAAAGCGATTAGGTATTGATGAGATCTTACAACATCCGTTCTTTGAATGTGATTTTCCTTCAATGATTCCGTCATTTTCTCTTTCAAAGAAACCCAATTTCGGATCAGTTAGTAGGCAAGAATCGATGAAAAATTTTATTAATTGTCAAGTAGCTTCGAGATTGAGATTAGCAGAACGTAAGGGGGCCACAGCTCTGGTTTCAGTTGATGAGCCGGTTAATATTGAAGAAACAGTTAAATCAAATACTGATACAGGAGCTGCTTCAGTATTACCCACTTCTCTGTCTCCAGCTTCCACTAAAGACAAGTATAAGTTGGTTCTCGTTCATCGTAAGAGTGGACTTGATTTGAAGCAGCAACAACAACAAAAGTTAAAACTTACTGGAGAATATGCTCATAGAATTCAAGAGGAACAGGAGAAGAAGGATAAAGTCATACCAGCCCCAAGATGGACTAGAGCTGCCACACGCATTATTCCTACCGGCACGACTGGTACTCAAGAGGGTGATACCGAAAGAGTCGCCTCTTCGCGACTTTCAGCAACGAAAACAACTCAAATTACAGCAAAAACCTCATCACTCTCTCCCTTTAACCCTAAAGAATCACTTTACAGGACCCTTGAGACCATCACCAAAGCTGTTAATATGTATGAATCCAACGAACCTATACTTCCAATTCGTAAATTCAATCATCCAGCTGTCTTTATTAGTAAATGGGTCGACTTTTCAGAAAGATACGGACTTGCTTATCAAACGGCAGATGAAAATGTTGGAGTACTTTTCCGTAACAGTACAGTCCTCCTTATGAACCCCGATAACGACAGTTATCTTTTATTTGATAAAGAAGACCCCGATCAAAATTCCTTAGTCAGTAATTGGGTGGGTAAAGCAATATCCAAGTCCACCACAATTCCCAGCGAATCTAAAGCTATTAGACTGATCAACACATTCTACAAATATATGGAAGAGCAACTTCGAAAGAATGATTATGGAATTGAAAAATCTGATAAAAAAGACCTTTCTGCTAACCCCGTATTCATAACTCATTATGATCGACAAGATAACTATGTTATGTTGCGTCTCAACAACGGGACATATCAGTTCAATTTCCCTGATCATATCAAAGTTATCCTATCAAATGAAGCCAATCAAGTTGATTTAATTGACACCGAGCAAAATCTTCATACTTGGAGCATTCAAGAAGCGGTTGCATTTTGCCGACAAGCGAACGACGAGAAGCTTGTTAGTGATCCAACCTACGATCTCGTTGACAAGTTAATTACATGCCATTCAGCTATTAAGCATGAATATAGAACATCCTTCTAATCGTGTCTCCGTTTTTAATTCTTCTTAATTCTTCCTCTTCATGTACATCTTTATACCTTAATGTCTAATTCTAATGAATGTCTATTATCATAAGTCTGCTTTCTGCCTCCGGCGGCCGGGCTCCGCCCAGACCCGTGGCTCCGCTCCGCGGAGACATTTTAACAAACGCATCAATATACAATACAAATTAAATAAATACTTTTTTGTGATTCAAGCATACAGACTAGTCCTCAGTCTCAGCTAACATAGCCTTTAGTCCATACTCAGCCTTGAATTTATCTGATAAAATACTCAATTGCCCGATGAGCGCACTACAAGCATTTTTAAGTGCTTCTTTAGGATTATATCCTTCTTCGGTCTGGATCCGCATCACAAAATTGGCAAACAAAGGGTGCTCAATCTTATAAGCAGCGAAAATTACCCGTGAATCCTGAAGAAGTTGGGCTTTGAGTAGATTTCCCAAAGTGTGATCTTCCCTTTCGAATTTGATAATTACAGCATTTGGCATACGCAAATCTGGCGAAACCGTCAATCTGTTGGGTTAGCTTATTGTTCATAGTACTAAATAGATATGCCTCCGGCCGCTGGGCTCTGCCCAGACCCGTAGCTCCGCTACGCGGAGTGTTTGCTGGCGCTGATATGCTGGACAAACGACTGTACAAGCGGCGGGTCTAAGGTCCAGTCCAGACACCAAGGCAAATAGGGAACAATAATACGTACTTAGAGACGCCATCTGGTAGCAGAAACAGCTCGAAACGATCGGGGGCGTTCATTTTATAGGATTACTCTGCGGTGTTGGTATCGGACTGACTGAGACGAACGAGAAGTATTTGGTGAAGTTAAGTTGCATCAGGGGCGGATAAACGAATACAATCGTGTTAAAGGATTGCAAGTGGTATGTGCATATCACGTGAAATAAGAAAAAAAATATTATCACATTTTTTCCGGATGGTCGTTAACTGTTTTCAATAAAAGTTGATAATTTTAAATTACTAGCATTAGAGAACTCATTGATATAAATTTCACATTCATAGCAAGAGTAATGGTAAAAAAAAACGACCTCTAGTAAAACCGCTATAGTAAACAATAACCGCCATTGATTCTCGTTTATATATGCACGACGTTCCACGACTCCGAACGAAAGGCTGAAGCTCAGAAAATTGATGGGAGATTGGAGAACGCGACAGGTAAACCCTGGCCCTGATTGACACTCACAATGAATTGATGAATGACAATGCAGATATATGTATTTATCGCGCCAAATGAGTTTGTCCTGACACTTACTACTATCAAGTCTGTTTGAATTGTATGGTTCAGCGAGAACTGTTTGGAATTTGTTGTATTTTCAGAACGGAGAATATTTGTCAATTCAAACGTTTGGATAATATCAATATATTGTGGAAATTTGAGAATATACTGCCTATCCGTGGCAGAGACAGAAAAAGTTTCAGTAAATACGACGAAAAACAGTGAAAAAAGATCGAAAGCTGAAATAAGCTTTTTTTTTCGATAGTAAATCGATCGTAGACAATGTCAGGTCAAGAATGGAATATTCATTCGCAACAGGAGGGAGGACCACCTCCTCCAGATGGTAATCGTCACCATCAGCCATTTGCGTAAGTTTACTAGCTAGAATGTGGGAAGAGGACTCAGGTATATAGATGGAATAAGGTTGTTTAAATGCTAACAGATTTTTTTGTAGAACTCAACAGGGAGGACATCCAGTTTTGCCCCCTCCGGCTTCGCTTAATGGAACCGGATCGTCAAGTAAGTTTTGGTTTTGAGAAGGTCTCCGGCTGGGCTGGGCGGACTTAGTTCGAATTCAGTCCGGAGCTCTAGCTTACCTTGGAAATCGCTTTATATTAACTTTTTATTAGTTCCTGGTCAAGGTTCTGGTCAAGGTCGTCCTTATTACTCGCCCTTACCTTCTATTTCTGGTTTAAGTGGTGGTGTTCCTGGCGGTCCTGGTGGTCCGGGTGGCCAAGGTGGCCCAGGTGGCCCTCCTGGTAATACTTCTCCAGGAAGTCACCAACACCAACCTCAATCCCAGACTCAAGGACCATTACAACCCCAAACTCAACCTAAGGCCCAACTTCAAGGCGCTGCAACACAACCTACTGGTGTTTCGGGACCAGCTTCAGCACAAGCACAAGCACCACCACCACCTCCACAACAACAACAGCCTCAACACCACTTCTCCATTCAATCACTCAGTGGTGCTAGTGGACCTCCTAACCGATCCCCTCCTGTTGGCCCTACAGTTCCTTTATCGCAATCAACTGCGGGAGGTGTTGTTCCAGGTACAAATGTTGTTCCCGCTCCTCTTCAACATAGCCCGCAGTCACAAAGTGCACCTGCGCCACAGGGAGGACCAAATACGTTACCTCAAATCGGAGGACCAAGTCAACAACAACCCCCACATAATGAGCACCAACAACAGCATGGTCCACCACCTCCACCAACTCAGCAGCAACAGCCAGCTACTCCTATGAGTCCTGTCGCCGCAATTGTACAACAGAGACCTCCTTCTCCCGGTCAACAACAACAACAACAAACTGGACCCCAAACAGCTGGAGCAGCTCAAGTACTCCAACAAAGTCCAATTCAGTCTGCCCAACAAATTGCCGATGCTGCTGCATATCGTCCATTGAATGTAAAAGATGCTTTGTCTTATTTGGATCAGGTCAAAGTTCAGTTTCAAAATCAGCCTGATGTTTATAATCATTTCCTTGATATTATGAAGGATTTTAAGAGTCACAGGTAAGTTCCGAGCCTTACATGAGTCGAACCATCCAAGGACCCTAATATACTAACTATAATTTTAGCATTGACACTCCTGGTGTCATTGACAGAGTCTCTAGTTTGTTCCGTGGACATCCTAATTTAATTCAAGGATTCAACACATTTTTGCCCCCAGGATATAGAATTGAATGCTCATTAGATCCGATGGATCCTAACCCCATTCGCGTTACAACTCCTATGGGAACTACTAGTAGACCAGATGGTGAACCTACCGTTCCTTATCCTGGAGATGGAAGATGGGGTGGACTTCAAGCTCAAGCTCATGCTCAAGCCCAGATTCAGCAAGCTCAAGCTCAGGCTCAAGGAGCGGCTCAGGCACAGATGCTTGAACAACAGCAACAATCTCAGCAAGGTCCTCCACAGCCACAACACCAGCACCAAAGAGTTCCTTCGGTAACATCAATAGGTTCAAATTCCGGTTTGCAGTCACAGACACAACCCCAGCAACCACAACATTATGGAGGGTATTTGAGTGAGCAGCAGCATATCCAGCAACAGCAGCAGCAACAACAACAGCAAGAACCGCAATCACCACAACAGCAACAGCAAACGTCGCAGCCTTTCAATGGAAATGGTGCCATGTCCGAGCTTCATGCCGCAGCTAATGGTGGAAGACCTCCTATTATGAGTGAACAACAACGTCGACAAGGAGGCGGTCCCGTTGAATTCAACCACGCTATTAATTACGTTAATAAAATTAAGAACAGATTTTCTTCTCAACCGGAAATTTATAAGAATTTCTTGGAAATTCTGCAAACTTATCAACGGGAGCAACTTCGTATTACTGAGGTTTATACACAAGTAACTTCACTATTCAAAGATGCTCCGGATCTGTTGGAAGATTTCAAACAATTTCTGCCAGACACATCACAACCACAGGGACAAATTGTTGGCCAAGAAGCTATGAGATTACCACCAGTTGGAAATTTCGCACCGCCTGGATCCATACCTGCTGGTACTGTTGCAAACGCTGCCACTCCAAGAGAAGCAGGAGGTAAGAAGAAGAAAAATTCTGGTAGCAATTCAGAGCAGAACTATCAACAACAACTTCAGCTACAACAACAACAAGCAATGTCTCAGCAGTTTGGTACTTACAATATTGATTCGAATAGTGGAGTTCCTCTTTCTAGTATGAGAGGTGGTGGCGGTCCTAGTCCAATTAATAGCACTGGCACAGGTAGAGGTAGAGGTAGTAAAGCCGGAGGTGCTGGTATTGTTCGAGAACCAAGTCCTACTTTAATCCCCGCCATTCCTGAACCATTACCTCCCCCATCTAGATCTGGTGGACTTTATGAAGAAATTGCTTTTTTCGACAAAGTCAAGAAGTTTATTGGTAACAAGCAAAGTTATAATGAATTTTTGAAAGTCATCAACTTGTTCACCCAAAAGATTATTGATAAGAATGTATTAGTTGAAAGGGTTGATGGATTTATTGGCAATAATAAAGAGCTTATGGATTGGTTTAAGCGATTTGTAAAATATGAAGGTAAACCCTTGCATATTGAAAATATTGTTCATAAGAAACATAATTTGGAGCTATCGTTATGTCGTTCCTATGGTCCTTCTTATCGATTATTACCCAAGAGCGAGACTATGATGCCATGTTCGGGTCGGGATGAAATGTGTTGGGAAGTTCTCAATGATGAGTGGGTTGTACATCCAACTTGGGCCTCAGAAGATTCTGGTTTTGTCTCTCATCGTAAAAACCAATATGAAGAAATTTTGTACAGAGTCGAAGAAGAACGCCAAGAGTACGATTACTATATTGGTTCTAATCTTCGTACCATTCAAACACTGGAGACTATTGCTAATCGAATTGCTAATTTATCTAATGAAGAGAAGACTATGTTTAAACTTCAACCTAAACTCGGAACTGATTCTACTATTTATCAAAAGATTATTCGTAAAATTTATGACAAGGAAAAGGGAATGGAAGTTATTGAAGCACTTCATGAGAATCCTGCGGTTGCCGTACCGATTGTATTAAGGCGTTTGAAACAAAAAGATGAAGAGTGGAAACGTGCTCATAGAGAATGGAATAAAGTGTGGCGTGAGACTGAACAAAAGATTTTCTACAAATCCCTTGATCATATCGGTTTAACATTTAAGCAAACTGATAAGAAACTTTTAACGACTAGAAGTCTTGTTTCGGAAATTACAACTGTTAAAGCGGAACAGAATTCTAAGAGAAAGAATCCTGCCTTGCCATTGCCCAAGTCCCAATTGCTGTTTAAAATGTCGGATAATGAAGTACTACTTGACATTGTTCGACTTGTCTTATGCTTTTTGGAACATGGAGGTTCATATTCTAGTAACGATAGGGAAAGGATGGAAACATTTTTCCGATCATTCTTGGAATTGTTCTTTTCATTGCCACCTAATTTGATTTCCGATAGATTCCCTGAGTCTGAAGGTAACAAATCTTCATCCCCTGAAGCTGGTGACGAGGATTCAAAGAGTAATGGTAATGCTCCTGCTTCCAGCTCTACTCCTACCTCGAGAAAGAGAGCTAGAGAGCCTTCCGGAGATTTGCTTCGGGATGTTTTAAAAAAGTCACGTTTTAATGGTAGAACCCGTGATGATGATTCTTCTCCTGCGGAAACTCCTGATCCTGAAACCGATAGTGCTGCTGATAGTCCTGTCGCAATAAATAATGGGGGTGATGATGAACATGAATCTAGCAATATTCCTCGTTTTGGAGATTCTGAAGATGCTTGGCTTAAACATGCCCAAACTTCCCCTTCCCCTGAGCTTAGTATCAGAAATGGAAATGAAAATCAAAAGAGAGAAGTTTTCAATTTGTTTTCAAATACTACCATCTATGTTTTTGTTAGAATTCTTCAGATCCTCTATGACAGATTGGAAGAAGTTAAAGGTTATGAAGATATTGTTTCTAAAGAAATTGCTAGCAGTTTTAGTGTTGACTTTGCTAATGATTTAGGTCTGTATGATACCAAGCTTGCCGATATGGGACTTAGATTTGATAGTAAAGAGTGTTATGGGCAATTATTAACGTTATCCGAGCGATTAATCGAAGGAGAAGTTGATCATCAATGGTTTGAGGAGGCTATCCGTCAAGCTTATAGGAACAGAGCATACAAGTTTTATACCATCGATAAGATTGTGCAAGCTTTGGTTAAGCATGTGCATGGTATTGTTGGAGATCAAAGATCTTCTGATGTTTTGGTACTGTTCCAGTCTGATCGAGTTGAGCCATCGAGTGATATCAAGAAGCAAATTGCTTATCGTATGCAAGTCAAGAAAGTAATTGGGCCTGAAGAAAGTTTGTTCAGAATTGATTGGAATAATGAAGAAAAGCAGATTGGATTCCAGTTCTTAGGTAATTACGATTTGACAATGAGAGATATTAAGAAAGCGGAAGATAAGTGGAATTATTATCTTACTTCTTATATGATGAGTGTTCCTACTGAAGGTGTTCCACTTGATAGAATTAAGGCACCGCTTTTGTACAGATCGATGATTGAGCTTGTGGATGAAAACTATCCATTTGTTATCATTGAACAAGGATTAATGGCCCGTGTATGTATGAATACTTATAAGTTATTCTTTGAAGCCGGGACAGTTGATTTTTTTACTAGGCCTACTGTTGATCATTCAGTTTTAAGGACTCCTGCAGTTATTGAAGGAAGGAGGGACCGATGGACGAATTTCCTTGAAGGATCAGAAGGCTGGAAATCTGGTCTTGAGGAAAAGGATATCAAAAATACTGAAGATAGGTTCCAAGTTTGGAAGGAACAAGGCCCCGAAGCATTTTTAAAATGGCAGGCACCAGCTGATGAGATAGAGGCCAAGTCAGAAGCGGTAGCAGAAGCAGGCGATGAAACTGTTACCGAGGGTGGTACTGAAGCTGGTACGGAAGCAGTTACCCCAAAGATTACCGCCACGAAGCCTAATGAGAATGAGGGAAACAGTAGTGCTCCGGTTTTCGATGCTATGGAGGTGGAAGAGCCGAAACAGGTACCCATGGAGGTAGTCCAACCTGCTGAAGATGAACCAAAGGATAAGACCAGTTCTGCTGCTCCAGAGACCAACCCCAAGGAAGACGCTCCAGAAGTGTTGTCTTTAGATTCCTTATCTAAAGTGCCTATTGTTGCTGAAGGTACTGCTTGTACTGATGCACCAGCATCTTCTACAACCGTTCAAACTACTACTTCCGAGACCAAGATCGAAGAGGAGTCTACTGTTGCTGCCACTACGGGTGTACCTTTAGCCAGCGAAGAAAAAACTGTGACGGTCCCCGCAGTCCCCGCAATGCCCCCCAAACCCTCTGATCAAGACGGCGATATTGAGATGGGCGAATAAAGCCCGAGTATATTACTCGACGCTCACCTTTATGTGTTAAATTATTATAGTTAACCAATAATCTTTATTTTGATAGTTTATATTTTTTTCAGTATAGTTTTGTTTTTCATGTGACTTTTATAAAATAAATAAATAACAATGTGTATATTAAGCAGAAGCGCAACAACGAGCAGGAGCAATGCGGAGTTAGCATAGGCTCAGGTTTCAGTTTCAATATCCACTCCGAAATCACTGATTGATTCTCCTTCAAAGTTCATCCACTGGTCGCGGTTATAAAAGTCGTTTTCTTGCGGGAGATTTTCTTCTTCATCAGTAGTGGTGTCTTCTTCGTTATCCTCGACATACTCTCCGTTGACTCTGTGTCGCATGTAGCCGAGAGTTCTCGGGTAAGAAGTCTTGGTCCTTGATGCCAGAGAGGATGGAGAATGTGAGGAGGAAGAGGAAGAAGGAGGAGATGATGGTCCCTGATCTCGATGATCGGGTGGCCAAACTGCACCTTCGTCAGCAGATTCGTTCTTTTCAAAGTGCATTCCATCTCCAACTGGTCCACCAAATGGCAAAATCCACATTATGGGGTTATTGCCACCCATCGCGTTAGCAATATTAGTCCATGGATCAATATCATAAGGGAACTCAACATTAGCAACAAGTTGCCTTCGTACTAAAGTCTCGATTCGTTCAATTTCCCAAGTTTCAATTTGAGTTTTGCCTTCAATCATATTCCATGCGACTCGTAATGACAATAGAGCAATTGAGAATAGAACAAAAAACACCACTGGAATCAGTACAATCGTGAATATAATCTCACTCTTCGTAACATGATATGTAGATAATGGCAAATTTCGAATTGAATAAAGAAAATATGCTCTCGCACAAACATGATAAAATGCATATGAATCGGCGATCAAAACCCAAGCCAAAAATCTCACAAAATGTGGCATATTAGCATGACCAACACAGTTGTAAGTCCATGGGCAATGATGGTCCATCTTCAAAACACACTTCTTGCATTGTCTGCAATGATGAGTTCTCTCTGGTTTATAGCCATTGCACTTTATACACCATCTCTTCCACTCACCAGGCAACGGCTCAAAATCTGGAGTAGGACTACCTGCTGGGGTCATAATCGCAAGATAATAAGATAACCATGTCATTGTTAATGAAAATTGAAACCATATCAGTTGCCAATGAGAATCATGACGAGGTAATAAAATGAAAAAATGAGTTCCATACCCGGCAAATGCTATTAATATACATGGAATCTAAGTCTTCTGTTAGAAGTTGCACCTCACTTGCCTCCGGCGGCGGGGCTCTGCCCGGACCCGTTGCGCTCGCCCCGCGAGCAGTCCAGCGAGCTACTCACAATCACGCCGACAATCGGCCACGAAAGTTCTATCGCCATTTATCCGTGTTTAATCTCGAAATCAGTACTCGGTGGTTGCGCATGCGGTTCAGCAACATGATTTCCAGATATAGTATCCGCGTTCGCGCTTTGCGAGCAGACTCAGCGTTTTACGTTACGGAAGGGTAGGGTACGGTCATCCCGAAAAACATGTAACTCACTCGAGTAGATTGAAATAGAGTTGTTCACTCTGGAACGAAACGCAGATAAACGGTGGAAAGGGCACAAGACTTGTCTAGAGATTAGTTCTGCTGGACCTGCTGCTCGCAGGGACGAATTCCGGAGAGAGACTCTCCGTCAGAGCGACCGCTGCACGCCCGAAGTGTCCAACACCCAGCCGCTCGCGTAGCGAGCACTACGGGTCTGGGCAGAGCTGTTGTGCACTGAGAAGCCTCCCAAGGGTTCTCTGCTCTATGATACGGTGTTTAGAACCTCAAAGGATATGGGTGCTCAATGGTACCACGAATAGTAGATACTATAAGATATGTTTATTAGAGTTCTATAGTAGTCTGAATACCAGAGTACGGAAGAGTAGGATATATGATATAGAGGAGCCGCAGTATATGGGGCTACTGTGGGGAAGTAGTTGTAGTGGTCACTACAAGAGCCCAGCCGCCGGAGGCAGATAACGAACGGTCAGACCTATGGACCCAGGGTTAGGGTGAAAAATTCTAGAGATAAGGACCTGGTAGGTGCATGAAACGAAAATGAGTCTTTCTCGAGATCGAGGGCCTAATATCTTGACAATCTCCATCACACATTATACAAAAAAATGGCTTCCGAACAACCTGCTGAATTGAAATTGTGGGGTGGTCGTTTCACTGGTGGAACTGACCCTCTTATGGAGCTATATAATGCTTCTTTACCTTACGATAAGAAAATGTATGTAGTTGATTTAGAAGGAACCAGAGTTTACACTGCTGCTCTACATAAAGTTGGCCTTTTAAATGACCGTGAATTATCTGAAATTCATCGCGGATTGAAATTAGTCGAAGCTGAATGGGCAGAGGGTAAATTTGTTGAAAAGAATGGCGATGAAGATATCCATACTGCCAATGAAAGACGTTTGGGTGAACTTATTGGCCGTGATATTTCTGGTAAAGTTCATACTGGTAGATCTCGTAATGATCAAGTTGCAACTGATATGAGACTATATGTCCGCGGTGAATTGGCTAAGATTAGAGCTATTCTTGTTGGACTTATTAAAGTTTTCATTTCTCGTGCTGAAAAGGAAATGGATGTTCTTTTGCCTGGGTATACTCATCTTCAAAGAGCTCAACCTATTCGTTGGTCTCATTGGTTAAGTTCTCATGCTACTTATTTGGCCAATGACTTGGAACGATTGGATCAAGTTATTAAGAGAGTGAATAGGTCTCCTTTAGGTGCTGGTGCTTTAGCTGGTCATCCTTATGGAATTGATCGTGAATACATTGCTGAGAATTTAGGGTTTGAGTCGGTTATTGGCAATTCGCTTACTGCAGTCGCTGATAGAGATTTTGTTGTCGAGACTTTATTCTGGGGTTCACTTGTATTGAATCATTTGTCTAAGTTCTCTGAAGATTTGATTATCTATTCTACAGCAGAATTCGGATTTATTAAACTTGCTGATGCCTACTCCACTGGTTCTAGTTTAATGCCTCAAAAAAAGAATCCTGATAGTTTAGAATTACTTCGTGGTAAGAGTGGTCGTGTTTTCGGACAATTAGCTGGTTTTATGATGTCACTTAAGGCTACTCCATCTACCTATAATAAAGATTTACAAGAAGATAAGGAACCTCTTTTTGACTGTCTTGTTACTGTAAGCCACTCCCTTTCTATCGCTACTGGTGTCATCTCCACATTAAAGATCGACGCTGCTAGGATGAAGTCTGCTCTTACTATGGATATGTTAGCCACCGATTTGGCCGACTATTTAGTTCGCAAAGGTGTCCCATTCAGAGAAACTCATCATATCTCCGGTGAAGCTGTTGCTACTTCTGAAAAACTTGATCTATCCGGAATCGATCAATTGACTCTGGAACAGTATAAGGCTATCGATTCTAGATTCGAAGCCGATGTTGAAAAAGTATTTGACTTTGAAACTTCTGTAGAACGTCGTACTGCTACTGGAGGTACTGCTAAATCTGCTATCTTGGCACAGCTTAAGAACATTGAGTCTACTCTTAACTAATAGATTAATTACCTTTGATCAACATTACCTCCGGTGGCTGGGCTCCGCCCAGACCCGTAGTGCTTGCTGCGCGAGCAACAGCTTCACAGGCGACGGGGTGGTTCTCCCAGGGCGTGCATCCGATTACCTGGGCCCTCCCAGCCCATGTAAGTATGGCACGTAATCGTGACTCCTAAAGATCGCTACCTAGCATTTCATTACAAGTAGGGTCTACGTTACATTGATGGCGAATTCTGATATTAGTTAAGAATAGCTTTTGGCGCTGAAATCTTTACTAGGCTTGGCTGGAAGTACTCTCTCTTTCTCGCTTTCACCCCCACGTGTTAACATATGTCTTGCTAATTTACATATTAACATTTGCTTTCTTTTAACATTACATTACATTACATCTCGTACCCAGCGCAATAGGATGGGTTGTACATCTAGCGATGCGTTGACAGCTCCTATTTTAGATTAGCCGTTTAAGATCACCATCAAAACGTCTCCTTCTGACCAAAAACGGAACTTTTCACACATCTGCGACTTTAATTTTTCCGATGACCATCTATAGCCGGCAGGGGTAGTACCTTAATAGTGTTGCACGGGGTTTTTTCACGAAACTTAAAAATAGTATTGTAACCTTCAAAAAATATAAAAGGATTTGGAAATAACTAAACTTTTAATTCTTCCATTACTTCCACTACTACTACTATCACCACCACTACTACTACTACTACTACTACTACTACTACTACTACTACTACTACTACTACCACTATATCAAATAACAATGTCTACCAACTTTAACGAAGCTCTTGCTCCTGCCAAATCATCGGCTTCTACTATTGTCAAAAATTCCGTCTCCAAAGCTTTCAAGACTGTTGTCAGAGATTTCTTCGTTCCTCCTAAGAAAGACGTTAATGCGGCTGTTACTTTCCAATCTCACAAATTATGAGGATATCACTATTTGCTTACATTGATTCTAACTTATTAACTTATTCTAACTGAAGTCACATTTTGCGGAATTCCTTACTTTATTTATTATTGCCTGTGACAATCATATTATTATTTTGTGTTTCTATTTATAAATTGTCTAATTAATTTATTAATTTATTTATACCTCTATTTCAACTTGTAACTGCCCCGTGACAATATCCTACCACAAGACCAATTGCGAGGTATTTCACTAAATCCTAACTCAATAATCCGCCGATATCCGAGTGATCGCGCTGTTCCTATCGCTACTATTACGGTTCTAGTCAAGATTAAGCTCTTCCAAATTTACTTCTAAATACTATGTAACTACAAAGCGGCTAACTTGATACCGCTTAGACTTGCTGTTAACTGATGATGCATATCACGATAACCGGTAGTGACCTGCCGTTAACTGATAAGTTCGATAATTTATATCCTTCTACGAGTAAATAATAGCATGCCAGGGGTAGATAACAATTTGGTCTAATCTCCACTTTTCGCTGCTCTCATAATATAAATATTGCGATAGAAGGCTAATTTTTATATTTTATTTAAGCTACTACTCATTAAGAGATAAAAAATTTAAAAATAAAAAATGACTAACTCTACCACAACTATTGATCCCAATACCTCACTTCAATCTATTGACCCGAATAAGTATAGACTTGTCGAATTGACTGATATTAAAGATATCGAATATTGTCATTCTCGAAATTTCGTACAATGGTCTGGTGGATTGACTGTTGATCAATATCTTCAACGAGAAAAAGGAGTTTTCGCTATTTTAGCTAAATATGGCTTTAGCTTAACTTATTGGGCTCTTCAAGAGAAAAATGAATTGAATGGAAATTGGACTATGGTTTCTGCCTGCGAATCAGTTTGTCGTCCTGCTATTTATAAAATCAAAGGTAAACCTGTTAATGAAACTATTTCTCATTCTATCGGGTCAGTATTTACTCCCAAGGAATTGAGAGGTAAAGGTTATGCTAAAGTTATGATGACTTTACTAGCTGATAAGCTTCATTCTTGGAAAACGGAAAATTTAACCGAAGAACAACGTAATAATTCAGTTATTGCCCTCTGGTCTGATGTTGGATTATTTTATGGATTATTTGGTTATGAATTAACTGATGCTGAAGAAATTAAAATTACTCCATCTTATAAAGATGATGGTTCGCCTGCTATTACTACACAATGGCCACAAGGTGTCCAACCTCTTAGTTCTTCAGAAGAAATCGGTAGTCTTGTTGCTCAAGATGAACAAAATATGATTAAAACAATTGACCAAGAAACTGAAAAAGACTCCAAAACGCGTGCTATTATTGCTCCTAAAGCTGGTATCTTTGAGCATACCTTCTGGAGGGCTCGTTATCTTGGTCGTTACTTGAGTAAAACTGAAGAAAAAGAGCCTACAGTTTTCGGTGCTAAATGTAATGGTTCTTGGATGTTATGGTCTCAGGATTATGGCTCTGATAAACTCTATTGTCTTCGTATCTTTTCTGATAAATCAAAATATACATCCAATGATCAAATTGTTCAAGACATCACCAAACTTATTCAGGCAGCTATTACTGAAACTAAAAAATGGAGGCTTCCATATCTTTGCATCTGGTCTTCCGATCTTCCAGAGGGTATCACTTCTGATTCAATCATTAATTCCTATCAATCAACTGTCGATTCCGAAGATACCAAGAAATGGCAACGTACTGGTTCATTACCTATGTATCATACTTCAGGAGTTCGTAGCGATTTGAAATGGGTTTTTGATGGTAAATACGCATGGTTCTAATCTATCAATTAATATTTTATTTCTACATTTTTTTTTGCCTCCGGCGGCCGGGCTCTGCCCGGACCCGTTGCTCGCTTCGCTCGTTGCTTGGTTCGTCTTAACCCATCGCATCATCGGGTTAGGAACAACAACCCTAACCATACAGTTGAAGTCGATGGCCAGGACTTTAATCTTATCGGCTCAGTGCCAGGCAATCGCACCCTACAAATGATTTGTGCAAAAAAGAGTAAATGATACGACTCTGAGTGCCAAATAAGTGGCCTTCAGGAAACAAAACGGCGGAGGCAATTAAGAATAGTACGTACATTCCACACATGTAATTCCAACAGGACGGCGAAGATCTAGCAGATACCGAACGACAGCATCTTCAATCGTTCTCCGGGGGATCTCAGAACTTATTATTAGATACTTTGAAAGTCATACTTTGAGTTTCGTACCGAGAACCTTTACGAGTCGGATAAACCGATCAAATGTGACGGATCTCATTAATGCCATCGGATCGACATCCGATGCTTGCCCCTGCCCGTGAGATATAGCCAGGGACAACCAGAAGCCTGGTAGTAGGAGCTCGGAGAAGCAGAGAGCAGGCGGAAGACACCAGGCCGGAATGTTTAGCCTGGCGAAATGAATCGCACAATTGACTTCGGTTCTATAAACTCAGAATGGTTAATATTTTCGTATTTCTGCTGCTGCCAAGCCATCAGTGCCCCTGTTAATCACATAAGATGTGAGATCCATCTTGCGATAGTGAAAATCATTAGATAGATTGGGGGTGAATCGGAGATGTAGACGTCCCTCGAGCAACGCGAGAGCTACGGGTCCGGGCAGAGCCCGGCCGCCGGAGGCGTAAGAGCGGAGTGCAGGGGTTCAGGCCTGGCCAATAAAGTGTATTAGAAATAAAATAGTAAAATTTTATTGGTTAAAACTTCTCTCTGAGACATTTACTAGGAACTTAAAGTGGGCGACCTTTTGGGCACTTTGATCACAGGTAATATAGTGATAATCTTTGATGATCGCGATTAGTTGATTTCTTTATTTAGCCAATCAAAATTAGTGTTTTATTGCTTATTTTTATTGGGAGTTTAAGATGATGGTGGTTATGTATTACAAGGGCAAGGATAGATATGTAAGTAGTAAGAGCAGCAGGAAGGGGCAATGAAGTTTGGTGGAAAGTAGTTCCGCGATTGATTGATGAGCAAATTAACTATCTTGGTAGTTTGGTAGTGGGTTAGCCGTCGATCTGATGATAATTTGAAATCGGCCCTGTTATTTTCGACATACAGGAAAATAGAGGGTGGGGGGAAGGGAAAGACAGGAGATGAAAGTTGAGGTAAGGGAATAAGCGGCATATTGCTAATCAGATGGTTTATATGGTGCTGGGAGAAATAAGATTATTACTACTAAACCTACTACTATTATCACTATCACTATAGTACATACATCTAACATTATTACTATCGAACGTACATCTACAGACATTACCGTTACCACTATTTGACTAAAATTATAAATTCGACTTTTGGTTGACAAAATATTCAATTACTACAGAAGTCTATTTTGCGAAATATTTGAAGTTAAATTTGAGGAGTTATTATATACTCGTAATATCTATTACTACAATATAGAGATACAAACAAGCTGATATTGACGTTGTAAGCTGAGGCTGTTTTTGTCAAGTTTATTTTTTCCCGATTTTTGTCTTTGATTCCATAGACGTTTCTTTATCTATACGAAAATAGGAACGAATAAGAGGACAGTAGGAGGACATATTAGAGGCGATAGTGGACGAAAACTTGTGCTTCATTTTGTTATAATACTGTATTGTATTCTTTGCTTAGAAACCGAGTTTTTCCTACGTGTAAGCGCAAGAGTCAAATCAACAAGATCAAAAGACCAATCACAAGATTAACATTTCACTCATATAAAGAAAAAGTTACTGGAATTATTGCTTTTCACCGATAGATCGATGAAATCTTAATATTCCGCTTTAGCTATTTTCCTTCTTCTTTCATTTATTATATTCTTCAGTTACTCATCATATCATGTCTGAGTTGGTTCTACTTTCATCAGTAGCAGCTTCTTCTTCGTTAAGTCAATCAGCAAGTCCAGAGTCTGAAGCAAATAGTGCGAAACATTTGACGTCAAGTTTTTTTATGAATAAGGAAAGTATGAAGGAGAGTAGTGGTAGTACCGGATCTGTTCCACCGGTTTCACCAGCTCAACCAGTTACTAATTTATCATCTCTAGCTGCATTAGCATCAGCTAGTTTTGATAGAGCACCGGCAACAGTAACACCACCTCCTGCTCAACCTAAAATCACATTTACAAGTGCAAATGCTTCAACAGTATCACCCGGTAGTACTACTACCCAAACTACTATCAACTCTCCAGCTCATAGCCCGATTTCTACTCAACCTGAAACACCGGCTGGTACTGTCAGTACTCCTCGTCAAACAACCCCTTCATCCACTAAAACTTCCCCACGCCCTTATTCTCCATTTATTGTCATGAGAACTACCAAACAACCAGCAAGACCATCATCATCTCAACAGCAAACAAGCGTCAAAACAATTACCGAGTCTACTATCCCATTAAAAGAATCACAACAAAATCATTCTACTGCTCTTCCACCTTCTAGTAGTATACCAACTGCTCAAGTATGCTCAAATTGTGGAACTACTAGAACTCCACTTTGGCGAAGAGCTCCAAATGGTGAAACCATTTGTAATGCTTGTGGACTATATCTTAAAGCTAGAAATACTTCTCGTCCAGTTCATCTTAAAAGACCTCCTCAAACAACTACAATTTGGTTGAGTAGTGATAAGGGATCTGGAGATGAAGTTAAAAGAGAAGATGGTTCTAATATCAACACTACTACCACCAGTTCTACTCCTCCTCCAACACTGTCATCTGGTTCCCACAATCATGGCACTGAATTAAACGGCTGTCAAGGTACATGTCCTGGTGATGGCCATTGTAATGGTACGGGAGGTTCAAGTGCCTGTTCAGGATGTCCTGCTTTCAATAATCGAATTGCCCGATCCTCTAGACATCGAGCAGCAGATATCCAAATCACCAAATCATCAAACTCTGATGTTGAAAGTGGTGCCAATACGCCTGGAGATTCTAGTAGCATTACAGCTTCTACGAACATTGCTAACATTACACAAAATCCTACTTCACCAGGAGGTACTGGTAATGCGTCATCCTCAGATGATGGTGTTTCAGCAGTTGTTATTTCGTGTCAAAATTGTGGAACAACCATCACCCCTCTTTGGAGAAGAGATGATGCTGGACACACAATTTGCAATGCTTGTGGTCTTTATTATCGTCTTCATGGAGCTCATCGTCCAGTAGGAATGAAAAAGAGTATTATTAAGCGACGTAAGAGAGTTATATCTCAAATTCAAAGTCTGAGTTCTGATCAACAGGGTGAAGAGGTTGAAGGAGAAGTAGTATCGGATGGCCAACAACAGCAGCAACAACTCCAACAACAGCAATCACAACAATCCCAATCGGTAAAACAATCACCAGAGATTTCTACATTAAAAATCAACGCTTATACACCCCCTCTACCTAAATCGCCTACAAAATTTTATGTGTCATCAACATCTTCTGGTTCCGCCTCAAAATTTATGTCAACTGCAACAAACACCTCCTCAATGCTTCCTCCTCCAAAATCTCTTTACCAATCATCAACTATTCTTTCTTCCAGTTCACCTACTGTCGGATCTACTGGCACTCCTGGTGCCTCCCAATTAGTTCCCAACCCTGCCCCTAACACTCTACCACCACACTCACATACTGGGTTTCCCAAACCCACCACGATCATTCCCAGCCGACATCAACTTTCCACAACCACTTCTACTATATTCTCAAACTCTTCCAACAGACCACCAATACCACCCATGTCTTCTTCTCCACGACAGAGGGAAACGACCACGAGCTCAATTTCTGACTCGTCATCATCACCCTCAGAATCGATTGTTAATAGAGATACTTATGTTCCGCCGCCAATTGATTTCACCCATGCATTCCGAGGTAGTAGTTCGGACGGAAGAAGAGTAGTTAGCAATTCATCGACAATTTCAACATCATCGTCAGACTCTTCATCCTCTGCTAGATTGCCCAGCATATCTCATATCACTGAAGGTAATACTCTGTCCTCCGCTGAATCCAGTACTCAATCTCAAAATAAATCACCTACGAATAAGCGGAAATATACCGAGGATGATGAAAGAAATCTTCGCATTGCTTCAATTTTAAATGCTGTGGAAGACGATGATGGTTTTCCAAAGCCCGTGGTCAAGACGGTTAGAGTCGAAAAGATTTCATCCTCACCCAATAGATCTGAGCTAGAAATGTTAGAATTCCTGAAGGGCCCCGAAGCCAAGGATTATGTTTTGGCAAAAAAGCGAAAATTTGAAGATAAATTAGCTAAATATAAGCGACGGCTTTTTGAAGCAGAACAAATCATTGGTGCTTGCGATGAAAAATTAAAAGAGTTTGAGTAAACTACTGAGATGGAGAGGGAGAGTATAATATGTTTATTTATTTTTTTATTTTGTTTCTATAATGAATTTTCTGTAAAAGCAATAATGAGTTATGTATTTTATCATAGCATTTGTTTGGCCTTGTTTCAGCAATAATTGGAGCTGGTATCTAAATCACAAGATCAGAAAAATCTTATCAATCAAATCAATCTATCCCTTTTCGGTAACCAGCTAGTTATCTGATTGGATAATCTGATAATTCTGCACGGCGCTATGTCGTCCGGTCCGTCAGGGCTCTGCCCACCGCAGCTCAGCTGCTAGGAGAGGGTAGACCAGAAAGCGGAGCGAGCGACGGCTGGGCGGAGTCAATTTTCTTCCACTCAACCAGTATCTTTTACTGCCACTACTCCACCGATTACTAATGGTAAGTTGATTTATTATTTTTTTATCAAACATTTACTAACTTTATAGCTCTCACTACTGTAGCTGCTAGTAACCCTCAAGAATCTGCCCCAGCTGTTGAAACTTCAGCCGCTCAACAATATAGCAGATGCACAAAGTTAAACCCCTTTTAAGAAGAACTTAATTCATGAGGCCAGACCACAAATACGCTCTTTAGTCTGATAAGTACCGATTTTATATATGAATTCCTTGAAACTGGTTTGACAATATGAGGAGGAGGGTGATTATTATTCAAACAATCATGTGGAGTAAGCAAACTAGGTATATGTTTTGGGAGAAGCCCCTGTCAATGTTTAGGACATTCGAAAGGATCTTTCCTACTGACTTATAAATACTTTCCCGCTCATTTCCATTGCCATTCTTATTATTGAAGGTTTTATTATTTTCGTCCTACCATGTGTCTGCTAACAACACCTTCCATCAGAACAGCGGCTTTTCCTCTTTCAAGAGATAAAATCTGAGGATCTTTATTCACCTCTTCATCCATCATACTCTCGATGGCACCAATTAATGCACATCCTGAGATATTTAAGTTAGTTACTTGTCACTGCTGGCCTACTGCTCGCCTCATGAGCTTCTAAACCTCACACTCTACTTGAAGTCTTGATGTAATTTACGTCGAATGTCATCGAGTCGTCCTCTTTTCTTGAACAACGTGACCAAACTCTCTGCATTTATGGTTGTAGACTTCCCTACTGACTTATTTACGTCCATTTTAACCTCAGGTGAGTATATCTTGTAGGTCTGGTCCTAATACCAATCGTGAAGGTCTGATTTCTCCATGTCGTAGTTGTGCGGCTTTCTGAATGGTGGACCGTGAACTAATTTATTCACCTTAAGTTTGGAGGAAAGGTACAACATACTAGTTTTATCGCTATCGCCGAGGTTCAGAAATAGGAACCCTTGTTAAAAGTCTTTGACTCGGATGCGATCTATATCGACTTTTTTGATAGCTGCATGTTATGTCTATGCTCAGGGTAATCGTCGTCATTTGTTATTGACTCCGTCATCGCATTTTGCCGTAGCCTAAGACTCAATTTTAATATAAACCTACATAGTATAGTAATTTCTGCGCAAAAGTTCTAGCAGGTGGCACAAGAATATACAAATAAAAAAACGGGCAGTTGTATGATAAACGGAAATCTTCGGTCCCATTTCAGGAGGATTTTCAAGCTTATTATAGATAATATTTCCAAGATAACCCTAAATTTCAGTTAACAACTCCAGCATCATGGCATAGCCGGAAGAAGTAAAAAATGGAACCTGATACTTAATTACACGGCGGGACAAGGCAGCGTCATCAGATAGAATCAGTGATTCGGCCGACGGGAGTCATATGGGTAAAATAGTCGTAAGATATTCGGCGGTTTCTTTACCAGGGCACCGGACCAAGGTAAAAGTCACTGGATCTGAGCTTTTATCCATTCTTATAGTAAGTAGTGGCATGGATATACCACCTTGTTTAAATTCTACTTCTATAACAGAGAGAAATTCTTCAATGAAGTTAATATTGTTAATATCTGGATAAGGATAAGGGGGAGAATTTACACACATAATTGCTACATCCAGTTGAGGAGAATACTACCGAATAAATATAATAGAATCTATTTTGACAATTTTTTTGGCCATTGCGATGACGAAGCTCCGGGCATATCGTTTACGTAGGAGTAAAAAGTGAGTTGATTGTCACAATCTTAGTTTTATATACTTGTTCTCCATTATTAACGATACATGCTCCATAATAATAATATATCTGTGATGGTATAAATATTTTTTTACCGTTAAAACCTTTCATAAAATATTTAATACAACTACACGATCAATCAATAAACCTAATCCATACTCCCTCAGCGACTGACAAAGTCACACTATGAAGACCTTTAAGACCTTTATGTGACTTGCTAGCTTCGGGGAGTGGTTCAACATCTTTGAATGTTTGAAGAATACGAACTAAAGTGAAAGAAGTTTCAGTAAGTGCAACTTGTTGGCCGATGCAGATTCTGGGACCCCCGTTGAATGGAAGATAATCCCACATGTGTAACTTGCTTTCTTCCCACCTTTCTGGACGGAACTCTTCAGCATCCTCACCCCAGTATTTCTTGTTACGCTGCATTGCGTACACTACATAGGAAATAGTAGTTCCTTTCTTAACAAATACCGGTCCAGATTCATCAAGTCCACCTCCTCTGGGAAGAATCGTATCTTCAATTGCCATACGGGTATTAGATGGCACAACAGGGAATAATCTGAGAACTTCATTGATGGTATGAGAAAGATAAGTGCATCGTTTTAGACTTTCAAACGAAATTCCATCAACATCAGTGCCAAACGTCTCCAAGACTTCTTCTTTAAGTTTATTCCAAACCCGCTTATCTCTGGCGAGAATGAATAATGTGAAGGAAAGTAGCGAGGCAGTAGTATCCCTACCAGCAAGAAGAATGTTGAAAGCTTGGTCACGAATTACTTTTGGATCTCTGGTATGTTGGGCTAGCGCTTTAATGAAAACATACGATTGTTGATCATCCTGATGGTTTCCGGCCACTAATTTTCCTTCCGTTTCAGTTTCTTTAAGAGCCTTATACACGAAGTAATCTACAAAATTATGGCAAATTTTACATTCTTGTTGAAAATGCTTTGGATTTGCAAGCCAGCATAAGTCACCGAGTTGAAGTCTGAGTCTTACCGTTTTTAAACTTGCATTAAAAGATTGGGCAAATTGTCTTGCAGTGACTTTAATTTGAGGTCCTTGAACTTCCCGATTACCATTTGATAAAGCTTCAACACTTTCACCGAATAAAAATTCCGTGGAAGTATCAAGAGTCAAATCATGGAAATAGAGTTGTGCATCAAAGAAGCCAACACCTCGTCCATTATCTTGAGAACTGTCACGTTTGAAATTTTTAATTAGTTTATCGACATGATCATTAAGAGATGTAAGTTGAGAAACTTGGTGTCTTGAGAATTGAGGTCGCAACAACGCTCTAGAACGTTTCCAACCTTCACCACTTAATGTAAAGATACCATCACCCAATAGTGGATAGAACCCTCCATGACGTTTACGAAGAGAATAGTCTTTGAAATTAGTAGCAAGAATTGCTTTAATATTCTCTGGATCTCTAGTTAAGATTCTATTCACACCTAGGAATTCATCTTGAATAGTCTCACGACCAGACTTAAACATATCCATCAAAAGTTCCAAAGTAGTATGTTCGGTAGAAGCTTTACGAGCTTTTCGAAAGTTAACGATTCCGAGTGGGAAAGAATCATAGAAACGAATTGGTGGTTTTGTATTGTGTTTTTTTGCCAGATGAACTAATTCCCAGCGTATATACAATTCTCTTAAGGTCACAAACAGAATAGCTGAGGTGAATAAAATGGCTATTTTAAAGAGTATAGATAAGATCATTGTGAATGGCAATGGCAATTGATAGCAATTGATAATAAGTTGATGGACAATTGATGTTAATTGACGTTGTTGATAAACGGTAACTGATAATTCTTATGCCATATATCAGATCTGTTTCGGAATTCCGAAAATATAAAAATAACTGAAGAATACAAGAAATTATTATTAGAGTTTTTATACGGTGGGTCATACGGCCTCTTTTCTATTTAAGGTTACATTTGATAGACAGAATCATGTCTGGTAAACGCGGGGATGAGGCATTTTATGCATGATAGCGATAAAGTTGAAGGGCTGCAGTTAAGCTAAGACCAAGTGGGTTCATTGCGCCATTCGAGTGGTGATTGATGAGTGTTTGATAGATAGAGGTGTAAGTTCGATACTTCCACACTACTTGGCGAAAATATGAGAAGATTAGAAAGTGACAGGAAAATAACCAATGATTGTAAATTACAAAGTCCGAGGATTTCATAAATCATTAGTATGCGGACACCTATCTTAATAGGTGAATATATTTGAACTACCTAACTAAAGCTTAGCTATGATAGCAACGATAAAATTGAAAGCAAAACTATTGCCCACATTTTGCCAATTGTGCTTAAAATAGGTTGATCACGTTCCTGACTATGTACCTCAGACATGCTAATCCGAAACAAAAAGGTAGCTGCCACCACAGCACACGGGCAAACTAAAGAGCGTTAGCTCATTTTCGAACTTCTATCTGTAATGTTACCAGTTATTTCGTGTGTAATATTTTTACACTTTTGAGTTACTGACGCTTCTCCATCCCTTTTCTGCAGACGAGACGCATGCCTACGGGATCCGGGCTCCGTTACGAGGAGAGAATGGATAATGGGAGCAATGGACAGTGCTGAGCGAATAGTTTACTCCGCGGAGCGGAGCAATGGGTCCGGGTAGAGTCCGGCCGCCGGAAGCAGGTGAATAATTTCGAAGAAAATCTTATACTCTTTTATATGAACAAAAAATTATTTGTGGGTTAAAACAATAGATATTTATTTACCAAGAACATAAGTGGTGTAACATTTACCACATTGTTGACATTCAGTCTTGTTGACCTTATCCTTGTGGTGAGCATGAAAACACCAGCACCAGATTTGGTACATTCACACCAAAGACGCTTGATGGTTCCATCCTCATCAACTTCCTCATCAACTTGATAGTAAGAGAGATCAACGAGCTTGACCTTCTTTGTCTTGTGCTTGATCTTCTTAGCAGTGGTATAGACCTTCTTCTTTCTCTTCTTACCACCACCACGAAGACGGAGGATAAGGCAAAGAAGTGGAGACTATGAATTTGTCATTATAGATTTAGATATTTATATATATGTATTGTCCTCTCCTCCAAGTAGCAACGAAGCTTACTTTTCAGGCGTAGGGCTCTTGGTGTCATTTGAAAACATTGAAGAGAGGTCTCTGCCAAACAGCCCTCGTTTAAGCCAGCCCATTGACATGAGAACTCGAGTACGGAACGAAACAGTTTGGGCAAAATAAACTCCTCTCCATAGATACATTGCCACTAGTCCACCAATATAACTCTTGCCATTAAAATCAAAAACAGCAGCATTAGAAATATACGCCAGTGAACCTAAATGCCTGTACACAAATGGACGATGGACTGCATCATCTACATCACCATCTTGGATTTGGCTTATTGTTAGAGTTCCCTCTGCCTTGGCGATTCTGGTGAGCTTTTTCCCTAGATAAGTACCCTGTTGATTGGCTCTTTGAGCAGTTGCAGGGAGTGATGTTATTCTCTCATCAACAGCATGCACAAGGTTGGTCAATTCATGAAGACTTAATGTTCCTGACCTATCAAGATCAAATTCATCAAAGAGACTTTTCACTTTAACAAGATGCTCAGCTGTTTGAGGATACTTTTTTCTTATAACACCAATTAGCTCTTCTAGTTCTGGGTATGTAATACTAATGTTTGCTAATTCTTCATCAGAGATTCTATTGGGTCCAGTAAGACTGAATCGACGATGACCAAGGACATGGTGACGAAGAAGATTCTTTAGATCTTCCACTACATTTGTTCGTACAGTAGCACAATCTCCAATTGCATATACTTCACCTTGTGGGGTTCCAAAGACTCGTAAATGAGAATCAGTTTCAATAGCACGTTTGTTTTTCTGGAATTCAGGTCCTAAATTCTTAACCAATTTCTTTGTAATTGGAGCTTGATCAACACCGGTTGACCATACGCATAGACCAAATGGTAGCTCTCTATAAAGTTTACTACCATCTTCACACTTTTGATAGAATACTACTCTATCCGGAAGAATCTTATCGACTCGTGAATTCACTAACACATCAATATTATCGTTTTTAAATCGCTCCATAGCATAATTGGAGATACTTTCATCATAAGTGTTCAAAATATGAGATCTAGATTGAATAACATGGACTGATACTTCATTTCGGATAACTTTAGGATACTGATCAGCAAGATCTTCATTGAGTAAATCATAAATTTCAGCGGCCAATTCAACTCCAGTAGGACCACCTCCACAGACAACAAAACTTAAAAGTCTTTTTCTTTCTTCATCTGATGTAGTTGGTAAGCATGCTTGTTCAAGATTAGCAACAATTTTACCTCTCATATTACGAGCATCTTGGACAGTTTTTAGGAAACTGCAATGTTCTAACCCTGAAACACCATGAGTGTTTGTTGTACAGCCAACACCAATTACTAGTTTATCATATGGAACATAAAATGACTCTTCTTCACCAGTTGATCCATTGAGTCCTTTTACTTCAACAAGCTTTTCGTCAAAGACAATATTTTCAGCAGTACCAGTCAAGAAATGACCGTGAACTCGAGAACAGATTCTACGAATTGGTTCAACTAACGCTTGTAAATCCAATGTACCTACTGTAGCAGATGGTAACATTGGAGTGAATAGGAAATAGTTAGTAGGTGATATAATAGTAATATTATAAAGATCGGGGTCAATTTCTTTTAATAATGAAACAGACCCCCAACCTGTTCCCAGAATGACTAAACGTGGTTTATTCTTTAGATTGGCCTTTGCTGGAGACTCTTCACTATCCAGGTAACTAAAACAAACGGGAAGATTTTTAGGGCCTCCGCGGATAGGTTCAAGTGCTAATTGAGGTACATCAACTTCAGTATCTCCTTCTTCTGATTTAAAATAGGTAGTAGCATCATAAATGAAAAAAGCAACCAGACCAGTAGCAATGACTGAAAAAGTCACACCAATTGCAAGGGAGGAATAGTAGAATGATTTTAGGAGAAAACTTTTACCTACGAATGTTCTAATACGAGGGTCAGCTTTTGAATTTGGAGAGGTCGAAAAGGAGCGAACGAAGGTTGTATTACAAAGTATGAGACGGGAATTGTTATGAATTAAGTTATTGGCGTTTTTATAATACAATCCATTGGAATTATAACTCAATTGCCTCAATTGAATGTTATTATGCCGTTTGGAATTGGTTATATCAGCAATCTGTCGAGATGACTTTGTGAGTGGTCTTTTAAACCCAAAAACAAACGATCGAAACGACCAGAGAGGCAGTAGATTAGACATCTTTTCAATCCTTAAAGACATTGTTTTCGTTTTTAAGACTCCAAAGTCAATTGGCTGTTCTAAACGCCAAATAAACCTGAAGATTCAGTTACTATACAATGGTTAAGATGAAGTTTAAGAGTATTCGGAGGAATCGATGTTAGAAACAGAAACTTTGGAGTTTAATCGGATAGTTCTTCTAAAAATTGGATATATCTCTAGTTAAATAGTAATTATAATTAACTCCTGTTAAGTTTATCAATTCAGATCACTTGCTTTAGATGCACTGGGCTGCTTGCCGTTTAATCCGCCAATGGTCGATATCTAAGACACAATGGATATGCGCAAGTAAACACCTGCGTCATTAGCGTGAGGCTAAATAATTATTTGAAGGGTGAACTGACGAGATGAATTGAATTATTTAATTGATAGTTTTTTAACAACGTATTCAAGTTGTAGTTACTTGACTGCGAAGTCAAGCAATTAATTGAATAGTTCCAGCTGACTTACAAAAGGGTAGCGAGAAATCGAACCATATGAGATATGAGCATACAGAGTTTTCAGCTCTCGCCTGTACTCTCTAGCCCACAGGTCTATGAACTCGACGATAATCGTTATAAAACCTTATTTCATTTAACTGAAAATTTCACTCTAGCTCTGGCTGGTTTTAATTTGCCATTAAATTTGTCCCTTCAATTCATTACATAGACAATACCGCCTTATCGTTGGATTATGTATCCTGCATGACTTCGAGCTGTCATCGCCAAAGCACACACACACCAAGGCGCACGGCAAGCTCGGCCCGCGAATCCCGTTATAATCTGAAAACTAATAGTTATCGAAATAATATCTCACACGCTACCAATCTTGTTCTGTGTCTGTCTACTCTGTGGTTGCTGAAATCAATAGCCAAATACCACTTCTAAAGATCTCCCAGTTGGTGGTCATCTGTTTGGTTCACTTTATATTAAGGGAGAAACTTAAATTCCTGAACTGATAAGTCAAATGATTAAATTCTGAACGTAATCTAATGCAATGATTCACCGTGTAAATGATTTGGAAGCAACTTGTGTATTAAATTTTGTTTTACATACGTTCATTACATTTTTACTCAGGGGTTTAATACCTAATGCCCTGCCCGTCGAGTCAACGTCTTTATAAACACATAATATGCTATTAGCAGCTAATACCAAATCTTATCCCCTTTCGGGGAGCGCCATCGCGCTTTCTTCTCTGACATGTGACATTTATTTATTTCATTAAACCACCCTCAAATTAAATCGTTTTCGATCAAACGGAATCCCTTCTTTTCTATTTACTTATTAAGATTCAAATCCAATACTCCGTCTCATACCATACTATCACTTTCCTTCATATTTCATTCTTCTATCTTCTCCTTACTCCCTTTTAATCGACCCCACAATGACAGATACAAATCAACCAGAAGATCCATTACCACCTAAAAAAATCCGCCGTAAAGCTTCAACCTTACCACCTCCGCTACCAAGAAAAGACAAAGGAGCCGCTCTTTCATTAGAAGAGAAAAAGGCCAATCATATTGCTTCTGAACAACGTCGTAGGGAAGCTATTAGACATGAATTCGATAAACTCACTGAACTTGTTCCCGACCTTGATATCTCTCAAGGTCGAAGTGAGGCAGTTGTCCTTGAAAAATCTGTTGCATTTTTACTTAACCTCATAGAAGAAAACACTACGCTTAAAGAAATGGCCTCGTCTAATTCTATTTCTATTCCACCAGACCCGGCTCATATCACCCAAAACCAATCAACTTAACGACGAGTGACGCAGTGTCAAGAGTTCAAGCCACCTCTACTCATATCGCAATGCCTCCGGCGGCTGGGCTCTGCCCAGACCCGTAGCTCCGCTTCGCAGAGAGTTGGGTGATCTTCGGGAACAATTGCCGTGGAGAAATGAGGACTACAGTTCTCCCACCAACATGTACCTCTTCGCAAGATCTCTTCGCAGACATTTATAGCCCCGGCCATCTTTATTTATTAACAATTTATTACGTCTACCTCTAGTACCCTTCTCCGACGGCTATCCGCGGTCTCCCCACATCTTTCTTGATTTATGCCAATCATTCCCCTTCTTGGAAATCTTATCAGCTATCGTTGATCCGCTATCAATCTAGCTAGCTATTTAAATACTGCAATGCCCATTTTTATTATACAGGCGATTCACCCGGAAACTATAGATTCGCTTTATAGGCTTCAGCGAATTTCACTTACTTCTACTGTGCTGCTGACATCTTCTGTTTCGCTGATAGGGAACAGATCCGCCTAAGATGTCACCCCCGATTTCTTTGGTGAACCAAAATGGCTTTCTTGCCGAACGAGAATTCTTATCTGAGTACAGTAATAACATTACATTTTATTTAAATGGCGTTAAGAAAACGATTGTTGATCCTGACCCAGAGGCGACATTGGTTGATTTCATCCGTGGCACATTAGAACTTCCGGGAACCAAAATTGGTTGTTCGGAAGGTGGATGTGGTGCTTGTACCGTAGTTGTAGCAACTTGGGACAAAAACACTGGAACTGCATTGTGAGTACTCCCCATTTTTCTGGATACTCTTAGTTCGAGAGTAACGAGCTACGTGTCCGGGTAGAGCCCGGCCGCCGGAAGCATGCATTCTAACCGCCAATAGTCACAAAGCAATTAATGCGTGTATTGTTCCGCTGATTTCGATTGATGGTAAACATTTAATTACGGTGGAGGGGATAGGATCGTCTGAAGTACCTCATCCAGTGCAGGAGAGAATTGCATTGTTTCATGGATCTCAATGTGGATTTTGTACTCCTGGTATTGTTATGAGTTTGTATGCATTGATTAGGAACTGTTATGGTCGGCATCCTTCTCAGAATGAGATTAGCGAGGCATTTGATGGTAATTTATGCCGTTGTACAGGTTATAAACCGATTTTAGATGCAGCTTATTCTTTTGTCGAGAGCCCTAATCCAAGTGGTGGATGTTGTAAAATGTCCAGCGATGAACCCTGTGCTTGTATGAGGGACCAGAAATCTCCAAACGGACTTCCATTAAAATCCTATAATTTCCATGAGAAGGCGAAAATACAAGTAGGATCACCAGTAGAACTCATTTTCCCTCCTGGATTGAAAAAATTTGATCCTCAACCGTTATTTTTCGGGAATGAAAGGAAAGTATGGTTCAGACCTTTAACTAAAGGGCAGCTTTTGGAAATTAAAGATAAATACCCTCAAGCTAAATTAGTAGGAGGTGCTACTGAAATTCAAATTGAAATAAAATTAAAAAATATGGAGTATAATGTTTCTGTATTTGCCAATGATATTGAAGAATTGAAACAGTTTTATTATGATGAGGAGAGAAAAGGAGTTGAATTTGGTGGTAACATCGATCTGTCCAGTCTGGAGCATCAACTTCAAGAATTAATAGATGTAATTGGCCCGCACAGATCTGAAGTATATCAACAGATTCTAGAGCAATTAAAATATTTTGCTGGTCGACAAATTAGAAATGTCGCTACTCCAGCTGGCGCTGTTGCTACTGCAAGTCCAATTTCTGACTTAAATCCGGTATTATTGGCTGCTGATGCAATCTTGACCGTCGAATCGCTTTCCAACGGAGTACAAGAAATTCCTATAAGTGAGTTTTTTATCGGTTATCGCAAAACATTGCTTCCTGAAAATGGTATAATAAGTAAGATCTTTGTTCCAGAATCTTCGCCGAGAGAGGTCGTTAGGGCATTTAAACAAGCAAAACGTAAAGATGATGATATTGCAATTGTGACTGCGTGCTTGAGAGTGGCGGTCGATGAAGATTTTAAGATTTCGAAAGTGCGATTAGCATATGGTGGTGTGGCTCCGATGACTGTGAGAGCTGTAAAAACAGAAAAGATTCTTATTGGTAAAATTATTTCCGAAGATTCTTCTGAGATAATTAATCTTGCAGTGAATGCATTGAATGATGAATTTAATATTACCTACGGAGTTCCCGGTGGTATGGCCATTTTTAGAAGAACCTTGGTGACGTCATTCTTTTACAAATTCTATCACGCTCTTTTGCAATCTTTCGGATTTATTAGAACTATGGATGGTGATGCGATTGAAGAAGTGACTAGAAATTTCCCTGTTGGCAAGCGAGATCTTGATAATGCTTTTGAACAGAAAATCTTAGGGAAGAGCAACCCGCATTTATCTGCACTCAAGCAGGTCACAGGAGAAGCTACATATGTTGATGATATTCCACCTTTTCATGGGGAGCTGTTCGGTGTGCAAGTAATGTCTACTCGTGCTCATGCTCGTATTATTTCTGTAGATACTTCTCGTGCCTTCGAAATTGATGGAGTGTATGGGTATGCCGATGTTAATGACATGCCTTCCAGAGAAGCCAATTTATGGGGCCATTTCCCAGATGGTAAGGAGGAGTTTTTTGCTGATGGGAATGTAAGATATGTCGGTCAATGTATTGGTCTGGTGTTAGCAAAGGATCGTGAAACTGCCGCAAGAGCAGCTAGAGCTGTCATTGTTGAATATGAAGATATTGAACCAAAAATTATAACAATAGAAGATGCAATTAAGTTTAATAGTTACTTTGATTTGGGAAGAAAAATTGTCAAAGGCGATGTTCAAAGTGCCTTTGAAAGTGCTGCTCATATTATTGAAGGAACTACTCGTTTCGGTGCACAGGAGCACTTCTACCTCGAAACTCATGGGTGTATTGCAGTTCCTGAAGAAGATAATGAGATGAAGATTTATACCTCTGGTCAAAGCCCAAATGCAACACAAACATCTGCTTCCCAAGCTTTAGGAGTACCTGCAAACCGTATAGTAGCTAGGGTGAAGAGATTAGGTGGTGGTTTTGGTGGAAAAGAAACTAGATGTTGTCAGATATCGTCTATTGCAGCTGTAGCTGCCAAGAAATTTAAGAAACCAGTTCGAATAATATTGACCAGAAGCGAAGATATGCTTACAATGGGTCAGCGTCACCCATTCCTTATTAAATGGAAAGTTGGTCTTGATGAGAATTACCGTTTTACTGGGCTGGAGTCTAAATTATATGCCAACGCTGGATGGAGTCTTGACTTGACTGGTGGAGTTGTTGAAAGGGCTCTGTTCCATATGGATAATTGTTATGATTTTCAAACTGCACACTTTGAAGGATTTGCTTGTAAGACGAATACAGCATCGAATACAGCTTTCAGGGGTTTTGGTGGTCCTCAGGGAATGTTTGGTGCTGAAAATATTATATATGAGGTATCTGAAAGGTTAGGAATCGACTCTGAAACACTTCGAGATATTAATTATTTCAGACCAGGTTCTTCAACTGCTTATCAACAACCAATGGATGAGGACTTCACAGTTCCAATATTAGCTAAACAAGTTAAAAAACAGACGAATTTTGTACAACTTCGAAAAGAAGTTGATGAATTTAATAGTAAACATAAATGGATTAAAAGGGGCCTTGCACATGTGCCCACAGCGTTCGGAGTTTCATTTGGTGCATTATTTTTGAATCAAGCTGGAGCTTTGGTTCATATTTATGAAGATGGTTCGATTTTGTTAGCACATGGAGGCACTGAAATGGGCCAAGGATTATTCACGAAAATGGCAATGGTTGCTGCTCAAGAATTGGATGTTCCTTTAGAGAGTGTATTCACATCGGAAGCTGCAACTAATACCGTTGCTAATGCGTCTCCAACAGCTGCTTCTGCTAGTAGCGATTTGAATGGCATGGCCGTAAAGAATGCCTGTGATCAATTAAACGAGAGATTAAAGCCTTACCGAGAGAAATTGGGAATAAATGCATCCATGAAAGAATTAGCACATGCCGCGTATTTCGATCGAGTTAATCTATCCGCAAATGGGTTTTATAAGACTCCTGATATTGGATATGTGTGGGGTGATCCAAATCCTAAGCCAGCATTTTTCTATCACACACAAGGAGCTGCTGTTTCGCTAGTTGAAGTTAATACATTAACTGGAGATTGGTCCTGTTTACGTACGGATATTAAAATGGATGTTGGGCGTCCACTGAATCAGGCTATTGACTATGGTCAAATTGAAGGTGCATATATTCAAGGACAGGGTTTGTTTACAATGGAAGAATCACTTTGGTTACAAAATGGAGCTTTATTCACTCGAGGTCCTGGTGCTTATAAAATTCCAGGATTTCGAGATATTCCGCAAATTTTCAATGTTGGTATATTACAAGATCGTCCTTTCAAGCATTTAAAGACTATTCATCGAAGTAAAGGCATTGGTGAACCGCCATTATTTTTAGGATCTACTGTCTTTTTTGCAATTCGAGATGCACTATTATCGGCTAGGAGACAGAATGGTAAGACTGATCTATTAGTAGGAGTACCAAGTCCATTAACTAGTGAGAGGATTCGCAATTTAGTAGGAGATAATTTAGTTGAGATTTCTGCTCAAGCGGTTGAGCTGACAAGGAATCAAAAAGATTTTTTTGTTTATGCTTAGTATTATTAGTTATATAAGAAGAGTAGGAACATTAAAAGAAATAAATAAAATTAAATAAATAGGCATTTGTTGGTTATCGATAGATTATTTTTCGATGACCCAATGAGCATAATGACCTTTAACTCGAGCAACACATTTGCTACAATCCTTATGAAACCCCATCATTAGTCTGTATGAAGAAGGATGAGAAAATGTAAGATCTGTTTCAATTACCTGATGTGAGTTGGGGTCTTGATAACCTGAAGATTTCCATATATTTTTATTGCGGCGATCAGGATAGTTGTTATGGTAGTGCTGATGTTCAGTATATTCATTAGAGGCTTCTTCGTTTTTCTCATATACGGCCATAATATTTTCATCTTTACTTTGAGTGGATGGAATTAATGGAATATCACTAACCAATAAGTTGGTAGAGTTGGTGGAAATTTTGGAAAGTGGCGATTTATTGTGGTAACGCTTGATATCATTGAGATTTCTAGGAGGCCCAGTTGAGTCAGGATTATCGTCAAATGATGGATGATTTTTAATATTCATTTTCATTCTTTTAGCAGTCTACAAAGTTAGTTTGATTCGAATATTTCGAGAAGTCTGAGAAACTTACAGGCTCTGTTGCCCAAAAGTCAACATCCGAAGCAGAACGCCTAACAGCCATATTTATATTTTTATGTTTTATAGACTTTACTCTACTTTTCTATCCTGCTTCTAAGCATGAATACTATGTACTCATTTAGAATTCCTGGGCCCGAGTTATTATTCTATTATTTTTTGACTTTTTCATAAATCACTTTATCGGTGTCTCCAGGTCAGGTGATCATTCTCATATACGCAGACACGCATGCGAGCTAGATGGGTACAGTGGGAGACTTAACAGAGCGCACTTTGAACTCGAGAGGGAGGGACAACAGACGCACGATCACATGTTTGGAGTATCCATTACTGTAATGAAAATAATGATGAATATCAGATGACCCAAACTGGCAAACAAACAAGGGTTAACTCTCTCGTAAAGCGAATTTACTAAAGTAACCTCGTATTCGCCCATAATCTCGTATACCGCCTAGTCTTAGTACCACCCCAACCCTTATCTTATCAATCAACCAACTTCTCCTTCAAGTTCTTCCAATAATATTAACCTATAAACATATAAAGCAATTATGAATAAAGTTACTATTTGGATGCGGGAGATAAAGAACTGGAAGGAGAATTCTCATCTGTAGCAGGATCAAGACCTCTACCATGAGAATCAAAACTACCACTTCTAAACTCATCTACCGCTTCTACCCCCTCATCACCAAATACAGACCCTAAAAATTCAACAATTTTTTCAAATACCGATGACTTATCCTCAAATAAAACATCAACATGTATACCATGAGGAGCTTCAAATGCATCCGACACCTTTGCAATCTCCTTTGCCCACTTTGAACTATCATCTCTCATAACCTCATCTTCACCCCAAGTAACTAAACTTTTCTTGGGCAAAGCATCATCCCAAAAATCCATATTATCTTCAGTCAACATCATCGGACTGACCCAAGGCGACATTTGTCTGGCAATTTCATCTGGGCAGTACTGCGATGCCCAGTAATTTAATCTTTCAGTTGTCAATATATCCTCCTTTGCATTCTTAACATATGATGAATTTTCATCATCTACATCTGCAGGAACAGACAGATTCACCCAAGGTGATATTAATATAAGAGCCTTAATAGCACTCACTCTATTCTTGCTAATAATCTGAGTCGCAGTAGGGAATCCATGTTTCAAATGCGCAAGAAGAGCCAGAACTAAATTACCTCCACACGATTCTCCAATCAATACAATATTATCGCAACCTTCTACATCTACCAGATTATGATATAAAGCAGCAATTTCATGAATTTGTTTTGGATACTTATTCTCAGGAGATAATGAATAATCCATAATCAATATCGATAACCTTTTTTCTGGAAATGTCTTAGCAATCTTCGTCAACAACCAGATCTGAGGTAACGATAATGGAAATACGTATCCTCCACCATGACAAAATACCAATACCGGATCAGACGGTTTTCTATCTTCCACTTCGATTGCCCAATATGCAGTAAAATTATCAGTGGAATATTTCTTGCCATAATTATTATACTTTTTCCTATGCCAAATCAAAGCCATAACTTTGGCAGCACTAACTGGCATTAGGGCCCTAATATCCGTTAACAATTCGCTCGTTTCCTTCCTCTGCCTCCTGCGGCTGGGTTCCACCCAGACCCGTGGCTCCGCTACGCGGAGGATATAGATCTTCTATCTTACCTGATTTGAGGTGCACTCAGACTCGAATTCAACTCATGTACAATGCTATACTTGACAGTATTCACCAATGGCCGGTGGTAGTGAGTCTTTCCGACCATATATTTACCAGCAGTCCATAATCCATAAAACGCTCGACATTTCCGTTAGACTCCTAGTCTTCAATATAAAACCAAATTCAATACTCACGAATCGTAGTTAGGAACCCTCCTAGCGACACAATATCATAGACCGAAGCCTTGACCGACACAGAAACAGGGTCTTCTTCCCGCTCTTGCTTACGTCTTTCATTCTCGTCCATTTCGCTAGCATTAATTAATAAAATATAAAGAAATTATGTTATGTGGGAAGATAGCAATTTTATATTCTCATAATATATATTATGCGACGGCACTATAGCAAGATTAGTTTACATCAGTTTGCTTGTGGAGACATGCATATTTATCTGATTATCATGCATAAATAATATAATATTTTATGTACGTGATTAGGGTTCCTTCGTATTGAAATGAATTCCTTACCCTGAAATGAATATGTCAACTAAGTTTAGTAAGATCAGAGTGTTTCGGTTGTAGTTGGAAAGTGGTGAGGAAAGTCGACTCTGGATGCTGAGCATAAATTCGTGTGATTGAGTTTGAATATTGTTAACATATTAATATAAATATCAGTTGATTCATATAAAAACAATGGGACATGGGCTACCGTCAGAATACCATCTGGCCGAGAGTGTAATCGGTAGCGACGACACAAAGTCGGCCTCAACTTTCCTTGCTGAGCCTGAGGTTATTTTGAAAACCCAGCTGATTTTATAGAATGGAACATTCAAGCGCATATTACCGCGAGATACCGCGAGTTTGAACTAGTACCCAAAAGTGACAATATCAAACACGATGGTGCTCTCTTCTTGTATCTATGGAACAGCTGTTCTTTCGATGTTCAAGTGGCCTGCATAAATGAGGGTATGTTGGAGTATACCATCCCTGAGTTCAATGCCGAGCTTTGCAAGCGGTACAACGTTGTATTATGTCGTGCCGTTAGTAGACGAATATGAGAAGATTTTGTCGACGATTAACTGTGAGAATCCTAAGATGTTTCACAGCTTCCTTGAAAGATGGGCATTGTTCATGAATACCCATCGTGATAAGTTGGATGTATTACGTGAGTTAAGTCAATTTAAGAAGACGGCCCCTAATCTGTTTAAGGAATTGGTCACGTCTGTCATGCCTGAGGATTTCCCCTGGGAGTTGAACGAATTCCGGACTCGGGCTATAGACACTGCATACGTTGCCGGGATTTCCAAGGAGAAACCAGTTCAATTCTTTGCTACAAATTCGAACGGGAGCAAAGGAAAGAAGAAGGCGTTCAAGTGCTATAAATGCGGAATGAAAGGTCACTTCAAGCGTGACTGTCCCTCCTATAAAGAGGAGGTGTAACGGTCTGTTTACTATCAAAAGTTTAAAACATAAAACGGTTGAATTTCCTATTGGGCAGTAGTGTATTGAAAAGTTTTAATTAAAACTATTTTTCTCTCCATAGTACGCGAGAGCCTAAATGTGTGAACTAACTGATGGACTACCGAATAATTCATATTCAACGTTCAATTGAATTACCTTGACCTTAGAATCAATCATTTATGTCTCACTAACATCATCGGGTCGCAGTACATATTAGGAGCCGCGCGGACAAATTACAGTAAATATTCACATCCAGACCGACTATAATTCCCAACTACCAAATCCGACTCGGATCGGTTTGTCAGAACAATCGGCAGAACTCGATCATCGAAAGATGTAGCTAACCATCTCCGAGTCGGTCTTGTCATCGAGCCCAGAACGTGCCCAGTCGACGGAATTCGTAACCCTTGACTAATTACCCCGCCATTCTAACAATACTAGGACCTCCACACAATACGATTGTTTGTAACCGATTTACTATATAATCAATTTACTATATAATAAGAGTTGGAGTATCGAGAACGCTGAATGAAATCGAAGAATACGTACATCTTTGTTCATGTTGAGACACTTAATAACAAAACCAGGTAGAGGAAAGTTACCTCTCCATTCTATATCATATTCTACAATGTCTAACAATTGGCTGGTGAAAGAATTGGGTCTTCAACTCCCAGTTATACAAGCTCCTTTAGCGGGCATAACAAAAAGTCGGATGGTTGCAGCTGCCAGTTCAGCTGGTATTCTCGGTTCTTTAGGAGCTGGAATGTTAACAACGGATGATATCAAAAAAGAAGTTAATGAGATTCGTTCAGTAACAAATAAGCCGTTTAATATTAATTTATTTGTTATTGATAACTATGAAAATGGTTACGATATTCCGGCAAATGATATTAAATGGCTAAAGGATTATTATAGCAAAGAAGGATTAGAATTCAGTATTCCAAAATCATTTGCTAATAAATTTGAAGATCAATTTAAAACTGTTTTGGAACTATCTCCTGCAGTAGCAAGTTTTGCTTTCGGGATTATTACTGCTGAGCAAGTAAAAGCTTGTCATGATCGTAATATCAAAGTAATTGGTACTGCAACTAATGCTGAAGAAGCAATTGCATGGGAAAGAGTAGGCGCAGATGCAATCTGTGCTCAAGGTATTGAGGCCGGGGGCCACCGAGGTAGTTTTATTAATCTTGAAGATCCAGGAATAGGATTATTTGCACTGATTCCTGAGATTAAGAGTAGTGTATCTGTTCCTGTGATTGCTGCTGGGGGCATAATGGATGGACGTGGTGTAGTAGCAGCACTTACGCTTGGGGCAGATGTTGTACAGTTGGGAACATATTTCCTTGGTGCTACAGAAACAGCAATATCAGAACCTTATCTCAATGCTATAATTGGGAAGAAATCAGGCTCGACTACTTCATTAACTAAAGGATTTACAGGTCGTTATGCAAGAGGGGTGACCAACAGGTTTATGATTGAAAGCAAAGATAAGACGATATTACCGTATCCGATTCAGAATGCGCTTACTATGCCTCTTCGAAAGGGTACTGTTGCTAAGGGTGATTCTGAAAGCACAAACCTTTGGACTGGTCAAGGGCTGTATCAGCTGAAGAAGGGTCTCACTATTAAGGAGCTTGTTGATATACTTGAGAAAGAGATAGCTGACATAAAGAATTAGACGAAGGTGTGTAAATAAATATATGAAAGAAAATATCAGAGAAGCTCGCGGAGCGAGCACAATGGGTCCGGGCAGAGCCCGGCCGCCGGAGGCTAAAGTGGGTCATAGCACGATGAAAAGTTCCCTAGAGGGGTCATTTCGACTTTCCCGTTGAGATATGAGATTTTCAAGGAGAAAGCTAAATTTTTCATATATTATTTAGTGATTATTATTTGAATAAAAAGCGTACGAAACTTTGATATAGAGATTGTGTCACGTGATGTATACCTCAATATAACGATACTGACGTCTCAATTAAACTTCCAACCCCTACATCAGTAGACCAACCATACGATAACTGAATCAATCTTTCAGTCAGGTGCTTTTCTACGGTTATCATTATTTGTCAACGACAATGTCACCTCTGATCAGATTAGTAAAACTCTCTCAATTGAGAGCGATAAATAGTAGTACAACACTAAGTGTGATTACTCGATGCAGAGGTCAACAACTCAACTCATTCCGAAGATCACAGCAGAGTAGTATTAGGCTCTCCGGTAAAATACGTCAATATTCCACTCAAGCCAGCTCGCTACCTCCAATTTCATCTACATCTAATCAATCTACTTCTTATCATGATGTCATTATTATTGGCGGTGGACCTGCTGGTTTGACCCTCTATACTGCATTGAAAAGTTCACCCGTCACAAATAATCTCGATATTGTCCTAGTTGAAGGTTCATCGTTAGAAAAACTACGTAATTGGGATTTGCCGGATAATATTTTTGAAAATAGAGTCAGCAGTTTAACCCCTAGATCAGTTGGATTTCTTAAATCAATTGGTGCTTGGGATCATATTCATAGTGATAGAGTGAAAAATTATGATGAAATGAAAGTTTGGGATGGTTGTTCAGACTCAAGAATTGAATTTGATCCATATATTTTAGGAGAAAATAATGAGATTGCATGGATGGTAGAAAATGCAAATCTTCAAAATTCATTATTAACAAGATTGCGTGAATTAGATGAAGATACTGTAACTACCAAGATCATTGATTCTACCAAAGTTAGTTCAATATATAATCAATCACAATCAGTAGATTCTATTGATTTATCCCCTTGGCCAATTGTTGAATTAGAGAATGGAAGGAAATTGTCTGGTAGATTATTAGTCGGTGCTGATGGTGGTAATTCGCCTGTTAGGACATTTGCAGGTATTGAATCCCGAGGTTGGGATTATAACCGTCATGGACTTGTGGCTACTGTCAAATTGGAATGGGAAGATTTCAGATCCATTGCATGGCAAAGATTTCTTGTTACTGGACCAATTGCGTTATTACCATTACCAAATGGATTCTGTAGTCTAGTATGGTCAACAACTCCTGAAAGAGCGAAGCATCTTAAATCATTATCGCCTAAAGGTTTTTGTGCTATGGTCAATGCTGCATTCAGATTAGGGCCAGTTGATCTTGATTATCTGCATACCCTGACTGATGAAGCTACTATCATCGATGAAATAGAATGGAGGTTGGAAAACACAAAGATTGAAGATGAAGATAACAACGTGCCCATCCCTATCCTTGACGTTCTGGACAAGACTCGCGCTAGTTTCCCCCTGAAAATGAGACATGCTGATACCTATGTCTCCGAGAGAATTGCATTAGTTGGAGATGCTGCTCATACCACTCACCCATTAGCCGGCCAGGGACTTAATATGGGTCAATCCGATGTGTCCAATCTTGTTCAGGCTCTTGAGACTGCCACCAAGCGAGGTCTCGATATCGGCACTTTACTCGCACTTGAACCATATTGGGCCAGCTCATACTGGTCTAACCATGCTAAATTAGGTGTTGTTGATAAACTTCACAAACTCTATTCATCCGACTTCACTCCGCTTGTCCAATTACGGTCATGGGGTCTGGATTTGTTTAATAGCTCCGACTTCCTCAAACGTCTCCTTATGAGCAACGCTTCTAAGTAATGTTAGTATTGTCCTTCACTCTTTTTGCCTCCGGCAGTCGGGCTCTGCCCGGACCCGTAGCTCGCTCCGCTCGTTGCGCGGTGCTGCGTCACCCCGGAATTCTTATCTTATCTTTTAATCGATTATTAAGAGCCGCACAGAGCATTATGTCTTCACCATCTCTGGAATCAACATCAGATCTCTCGGGCAATGAGTGTTTTACTAGAGACTTCGTATGGTGAGTACCGCTCACAGAGCGAACACAACGGGTCCGGACGAAACCCAGTCGCCGGAGGCAAAATCATACAGCTAACACGTGATTTGTAGGTGATTTAGTTATTGACTTGTTGGTCAACGACTGCCCAAAGACTTGTTCAAATTTTATCAAATTATGTAAAGCGAAGTATTATAATTTTGCTCCGTTTTATAATGTTCAGAAAGGGTTTACATGTCAATCGGGTGACCCCGACTATCCAGTTGGAGATGGTGGAAGATCAATATGGGGTTTGATTGGAACTGCGGAATCTAACAAGTTCTTTCAACCAGAATTTGATGTCAAAAGAAATGTTCACAAAACCAAAGGAACCGTATCAATGGTTGTTACAAATGGTGGGACCCCTGATGAGCCAATATATTTAGCAGGATCTCAGTTTATCATTACTCTGGGAGATGACCTGGAGAGTTTGGATACCAGGGCGGTGATATTCGGTCATATCGAAGAAGGATTTGACACTCTGGAGAAGATTGACACAGCAATTTGTGATCAAGATGGGCGTCCTATGAAGGATATAAGGATAAAGCATAGTTATATATTGGAAGATCCTTTTGAAGATCCTGAAGGGTTGGAACATGTCGTACCTCCAGAAAGTCCAGCTCCTAGTGAGAAGCAGCTATCAACAGTGCGGATAGGAGATGGGGAGGAAGGTGTAGAGGAGGAAGGAGAAGATGCAGAGAAACGCCGGCAGGAACAGGATGCTAGAGCCCAGGCACTGACCCTGGAGATGGTTGGAGATCTACCGTTTGCAGAAGTTAAGCCGATGGAGAATGTTCTTTTTGTGTGTAAACTGAATCCAGTAACGAGGGACGAGGACCTGGAGCTGATTTTTTCTCGGTTTGGGCCTATTATTTCGTGTGAAGTTATTCGGGATAAAGTAACAGGTGATTCTTTGCAGTATGCTTTTATTGAATATGAGAAGCAAGAAGACTGCGAAAGGGCATTTTTGAAGATGGATGGGGTTTTAATTGATGATAATCGAATTCATGTTGATTTCTCTCAAAGCGTTAGTAGATTGAGTGATAGTTGGAGGAATGAAACAAATGTGAAGAGGAAACTTGTTCGTGATTCCAAATTCGGGAGAGATGTGGAGAGGAGAGACGACAGAGGAAATGATAGGAGAGACAGTCGGGAAGATGACTGGAGAGATAGTGGTGGTGATAGGGATAGGAGAGATAGCAGGAGAGACTATAGGGAAGATGGTCGGAGAGATCGTCGAAGAGCTGAGAGAAGGGATGATAGGAGGAGTGGGCGGAGGGAAGATAAATGGAAGCATGAAAAAGATGATAGCTATCACCGATCATCTGGTAGGTCTAGAGGAGAATATAGTAAAAGCTCACGAGGATACCGTGATCGAGACTATTAGCTCATAACCGTCCGCTGAGCGGAGCTACGGCTCCGGGCAGAGCCCGGCCGCCGGAGGCAGAACAAGTGAGAAATAGCGTACATTAGGTTGGGGCATTACAGAATTTACATAGACAAAATAGAATTAATTGCAAAAATACAAGCAAACGAGGGCTTATGCATGGTTTGTTTTGTTTAGAATATTGCTGGTACTCATGAGATTTCCTATATAATCTTGTAAGAATCTATTTTCATTAGTGAGACGATCGTAATCTTCTTTGACTTTGATGATACGTTCGAGAATATCAGTGAGAGATTCTTGAATGAGTTCAGCTTCTTTACGCAAGACCTGGACTTTTTCTCTTCCTATTTTTTCAATTGCAACATTATCACGACGTGGAGAAGTACACCGTTCTGGAGGGTCTGAAGAGGTTATAAGAACTGCACTTGCTTCGATTTGTTTATCTGAAAACGGGATAGCTATAGTGCTCGGACTGTTTTGAATTGCAGGGCCCAATATAGTGTTCATTATGGTAGGAGATGATATAGGAGAGGTGGATAAAGTGTCCTTTTCATTTGATTGGGACATATTTGTTGTGATTATTGATGGAAGTAATGACTCTGATTTGACAGTAGAAGATAATACACTTGATTTTGGAGATAATGGCGGAGTAATGTTGTGTGAAGATAATGACGGAGCGGTAATATTTTTTGAGGATGATTGATTATAGTCAAGATCAGTTGGAACGTCAGTAGACGTTGTTGATTTAGCAAATCCTGCAGAGCCCAGCACAATAGTAGAGGGAGTTATTTGGGAGATTGGAAATAGATTATAAACGAATGGAGGAGATGAACCCATGTAGGTAAGAGGGAGGCGACGGTTGAATGAATCGATCTGAGTGCGATATTAGTTTGAGTAAAAGAGAGTTAGAATGGAAATGGATAAAATTGATGAAATTTGGTTAAAAAGTTGGGGTTAGTGATGAGATCGGTGTTATCATGTCGGTTGAGGCGATCTCAGATGAAGCTCTGTTCGTTTATTTATAGAAACACGATAATAATGTTGAGTTGTTTGTAAGAAGAATTTGCTCCTATTTCTGTTTCTTCTTCTTCGTCTTCTTATTCTTCGCCTCAATACTTTTTGTTCTTAATATCTATCTCGCATGGCCTATTACTCGACTAAAATGCGATGAGGATTTCATGCCGTTTAAATCAAGTCCGTCAAATGACGTAGTGCAGCCAAGCTGGGTTAACCTAACCTGAATTTACTATGATTGGTTCTTCATTTCGAAGCGACGCGTCTTGCATTTACGTCATTGATCGTCTTCCATAACCCTTCTTCAACGGCGGTACGGCAGGATATTAATTACGGTTAAATGCAGAACTCGCCTTTCTCAGAACTGGCCTTTCTCTCCTGATCACAATTATATCACACCAGATTACTTTATTTTTATTAAAAACTTTGTATAATTGAGTATCAATAAAATAGGAAGTTTTACGATAAACGGCTCACCGTAAAATAACAATTTAACTTGAAATTTCTTTAAGCTACCCAGGAAGTTTCCTCTATGTACTATGAAGTAGCTGGGTGAATAACAGCAACGGTTACGCCCATAACTTACATTTTTTCTACCGTTTTCTTCCGCATGTTTCCTCTCAGCTTGCCCATCAAGCAGCCATTACATTACAAAACTTATAATGCGTAATATGATAGGTAGCACGTGAGTCTGTAGACCGCTGAGTCGCTTTCTGACACAAACGCCATATATCCTCCTTACATAAACTTCAATCAGTAATTACCGCACTATAAGGTAACTGGTGCTAATTCACCCATCTCTATCTCAGATGATATCGGGTTTCCCAACAAATGATAAGCCGTTGAAGCCAAGACGCTACTTCAAGCACATAGTCATACTTACCCAAATCAAAATATAGTAGTCATAATTATACTCTAACAATATTCTTGATAATTTCTTATCAGATATGAAAAGAATCGCATTTTTCCCTTCAAAAAATACATTGATAAACACGTCTATCTCCCATTTTCAATATCTTATATTTTGAACACATGACGCACGCACGTCAGTAAGTTGCTTATCGTTATCTCTCCGCATAGGTTCTATTGCATACATCTCTTCACTAACTTATGCCAGCCGTATAACTCTAATCCCATTTACTTCGAATAAAATATACTCAACTAACCGTATTTACTCCATACAAAAGATGATCTGTAGCTTACTCTCTCGTTAGTCATAAAGTTGAACAACCCTGAACAACAATCACAACATCGCATAAGTTTTACTACCAACAACCTTTATATATCCCAATATGTCCTAATTATCAAATATCTCCAAAAGATTAATCTGGTACTGGCATCAACGCCTTCTACTAATATAACACAACGACTTCAAAGTCAAGTTATAATTCATTACCCATCAAACTACTTCTTTTTGCTCTCGTTCATTTCATTTTTTCACTTCGCTTCTCCACCGCAAGTATAAGCTCTCCACTTACCACCTCCTCCTCGTCCTCCCCCGCCATTACCCCCATCAAACCCCCACATCACCATACAACCATGTTTGAACAATTAACGTCCAATGATTTACTACTCCCTTACTCTCCAGATTCCCCACAACAAAAGCGTCAAGAGTCTTGTGATCCTAATTATAAATTAAGAGACGCTGCTGTTAGGTCTATGGAATGTATCGTCAGATGTTTTAACAGCAATGCAGGTGCATCCGCTACTACTGCATTTGCTACCGCTGCCGCAACTGCCTCTAACCATATGTCATTACTTACACGAGTTAGTAGCTCAATAAGCTTATTTGCTTCTTCAATTAAACGACCTTATAGCACTAGTTCTTCCGCTGGAAAGAAACTCGACCCACATTCCCTGAACTCCTCTGTATTAGACTCTCCCATATCACCAGTTCGCATTATAAAAGATGATTTTCAATATATCAAATCAAAATACACTGCTACAAAATATCCAATTATCTTATGTCATGGGTTATTTGGTTTTGATACCTTGAAATCTCCCGTTCCAGTTATCGTGAAAGATCTTTCTTACTGGCACGGTATTAAAGAAGCTTTGGAGGCTGCTGGTGCCGTTGTATTCTCTGCTAGTGTACCCCCAGTAGGTCCTATTGAAATAAGGGCCAAATATTTATCTCAAGTACTCGAAAAATGGGCCAAAGAGACAAATCTATCAACAAAAGATGATGACGACCCTCATCAACCATTGAAAGTAAACTTGATTGGCCACTCGATGGGTGGTTTAGATGCAAGATATATGACGTCAATTCTGAAACCACCACATATAAAAGTCGTTTCTCTTACCACTATTGGTACTCCTCACCAAGGTACATCATTTGCTGATCATATATTTGATGAAATCCCCTTGCGTCATATAGGTAAACTGTTGAAAGTCCTTGCTTTGGTGGCTGGAATGGAAGAATCTGCTGGCATAAAACAGTTGACCACTAGATACATGCAAAATGAATTCAATCCTCGAGTTCTCGATGATCCCGAGGTCTACTACTCAAGCTATGGAGCCAGACTTGAACCCAGATGGACCAACGTTCTGCGATATTCCGGTACATATATTAAATCCAAGGAAGGTGATAACGATGGCCTTGTCAGCGTAGAATCTGCGAAATGGGGCGAATACCTTGGAACAATAGATGATTGTGATCATCTGGATGTTGTGAACTTAGTAGGAATAACCCATTGGTTAAAGTGGGTACGCCAGCAACCACATGCTTTCAATGCAATTGCATTATATCTACATATAATGGACAGCTTAGCAGCTAAGGGGTACTAATTGATGTCGTACCTCCGGTGTTGTGCCTCCGGCGGCTGGGGGCCTCGTCCAGACCCGTGACTCCGCTTTGCGGGGAGCTATATGCAAGATATATATTTAAATTAAATTTAGACTGGATATGTAATAGTCTTAATCACACTGAATTCATCGATTCCAAACTGTCCATTGAATCGCCCATATCCACTGTTCTTGACTCCACCATGAGGAACAGAACCATCATCAAAGACACTGTTGCCATTGATATGAACTGCACCAGATTCAATCCTCTTTGCAATGTTGATACCATCACTGACATTACTCGTCCAGACAGCCGTATTGAGTCCGAACCTACTGCTATTGGTCTTCTCGATAGCCTCCGCAACAGATTCAACTACATTCACATAAGTTATAGGTCCAAACGACTCATTGTCATAGAGTTCCATCTCAGGAGTGACGTTGAGTAAAAGAGACTTGGAAATATCACGACCGTTGGCTACTGGAGTGCCATTCACAATAGATTGAGCTCCCTTATTAATGGCATGCTCTGCTAATTTCTGAACACGGAGCGCATTGGTAGAAGTCACTTGCTGGCATTTAAGATAATCTTTATCTTTTTCTGCCTCGGCAGTTGCCTTAAGAATCTCAATGAATCTATCAGCAACCCCCCTGGTCACAAATACCCTTTCAGTGGACATGCAGATTTGACCAGAATTTGCCCATGCTCCAACAACGACATTCATCGCAGCAGCCTGAAGATCAGCACTATCATCTATAATGACTGTTCCTTTACCACCTAATTCCAAAAGTACTGGCTTTAAATTCTTACCAGCAAGCTCAGCTACAATTGAACCAACTCGTACAGAACCTGTGAAATTCACCTTCCTAATTCTAGAATCAGAGATGACTTGTTGAACGACACTAGCACTATCTTCAGCGGGAACCTCAAGGATATTGATAACCCCATCTGGAACTCCTGCATCAATCAATGTTTGCAAGGTCAGACGCTGGGTAAGAGGAGTCACTTCTGAAGTCTTGATTACAACTGAGCAGCCTGCAGCTAACGGACTAGCAGCAGCTCGTAATCCTAGAATAGTTGGCGCATTCCATGGTACAATTCCAAATACAGGACCAATTGGTTCTCTAAGAATAATAGGGACTCTATTTTTCACAGCGGGTAAGAATTGACCATGACCACTATTGGTCATAAGATCTGCTAATGAGGTCATATAGTTAATTGAATCATCAACGAAAATCCCGGAAAACATCTCTGGCACCCCAGCCTCTTGCATGGTTAGTTTAACCAGTTCTGGTTTACGCTCTCTTAGTAACTTTGCTGATTCAAAAAATATGTCTCTTTTCTCATGTGCAGGGACATTTCGCCAAGCTTGGAAAGATTTATGAGCAGATTCGACTGCTGAAGCAGCTGCTGCCGATGATGAATTTGAAGAATAATGCCTAAAAGCACGAGGAGCAGCTGATTTTAATAGGTGAGCCGAATGAGTTAATTGTGTCATTATTGCTAATGTGTGAAAAGGTAAAGATGAAATAATTCTTCTCGACGTGCGCTTTCTATCGGTATTTATATTTCCCCGGATATTACGGGAATCGGGTATTGATTGAACCGGTTATATGCCCCGCAATCTAGTGAAACTTTTCAGGGGGAGGATGGTAATCTTCAGGGGATTCGTTGCACAATAACGAACTAAAGCTGTCCAAGAACTCAAAAAAATAGTACTTCCTGTTAACTTCAGTTCGATTTAATTTAACAGAGTTTTATTTTGATTTCGATGGAAATTTTCATTAAATTTTGAGTGGTTCGCGTCGGCGTGGATGTCAATTGTTGACACAATTAAAGTTTCTAACCCCACCATGCACGGCTAGTTGCCGTTTGCCTATCATTTCTATTTCATGTGGATCTTGCATGATCTAAGAATTGGACCGACGACGAAAGTCCATCAAGTGACAATTTGCGTAATTAAATAAATAAGTGTGAAATATATGGTAATAGGAAATTAACAGAGTCATTGAACGAATGATGGTAAGATTTGCCACGAATTCATTAAAAAATGCTATAGTTGTGATAACTTCTATAATGTCGATCTCGAAGTTGATAATGACGGGCGGTGCCATGAAACTAACCTAATATGTCAATAATCTAGCAGAGCATACGAGGAAGACTAGCGGAGTCGGAACTGAATAAGACCCGATCTTAGCACTTCGCAAGTTTTTTGAGAGGCATTGTTGTTTGCAAGTGGAAAAGTTGATAGGATGCCGACTTTTCGTCGTCATTTGACAGAGTTTGTAACCCCGCTCTTTGTAATCATTGAGGTACGGATGTTAGAAATTTGTAAGAAGGCCAGATGACAGGAAGACTGATAGCCGAGTAACCCGCGCAAGAAAGAGATTGGGAGTGAGGGTGGTGATTAAAAATGTTAACTTAGCAAGTAAAAGTTTGAGGAGCGGGTATGTCGGGTAGTTTCTAGAGGTATAAGTATGGCAGTATGCAATGCATTGTACTATCAGATCTAGTCGATAAATTAGTGCAATGATGAGCACGACGAGATATCATGCTAGATAAAAATACTACTCACGGACGATCGATGTTTAAAACAACGCGGTCGAGGTGGTGGACAGACGTTTGCAGATAAAAACCATAAATGAAGAATGGTGGCTGATATAGAGCATGCTTTAGACCCTGAACTGCAGCAATGCTTAGAGGAGCAGCAGTATTGCGTGGCGCGGATCGAAGATCCGTATCGCGGCTTTCTTTCTCCCAAGATGGCGTTGAGCAACGAGATATCGAATCTTCATTTAACAATTTTTTTCAAAGTACAATTCATCTCTTGTGAATAAGACGAATTGAAACGATGTCGTTCTCATCAGTTGGTGCGACTATTGAAAGTAAGTACTCCGCGGAGCGGAGCAATGGGTCTGGGCGGAGCCCAGCCGCCGGAGGCAAAAAGAGGAAATATACTAACAACCTAGTTAATCCTCCTCCAGGAGGAGGTAATAGTTTCAGTAATTTGGATATTATCAGTGGTAAAATCCATATGACATTGAAATCTGAAACATCGATTAAGTCAGTCATTGTTAAATTAGAAGGAATTTCGAAAACGTCAGTCCCAATTCCTGAAGAAGCGGATAATAGACATAAACATAAACGCAGGAATAGTGAGTCTAAGAGAATGTCGATTGAAATTCATCATGTTCTTTATAAGACTCAAACGGTCTTTCCTCCTGAAGATGTTCGTAAATCGAGTTCTTCAAATCAATTTACATTACCTGCTGGATCTTATTCGTATGATTTTAAATTTAAGATTCCTGTTAATTCTGATTGTAGACAAAATAGTAATGGAGCGGGAGGTTCATCTGAAACTGGAAATAGTACTGGTTGGATACCAGGAGGACCCAATTCTCCATTTAATTCAATAGCAAATGGACGAATTGGAAGTTCATTAAACAATTTTGCTGATAGAAGTTTGCCTGGACAAGGAAATAAATTAATTGTTTCCAAAACAGGAGTTGATGTTGCTCGCAAAGCTTCTTATCATTCTCATGTTGATGGGATTTTGCCTCCATCTTTATCAGGGTTAAATGATAGTGGGACAATTAAATATTTTGTTAAGGTGACAGTTGCACGAGCATCACTGTTAAAAGTGAATACTCGTAGTTATAAACCATTTATTTTCCTACCATTAGATCCACCTAGATTGTATGATTCTAATAAGATGGCATTTGTTAGACGACAGATTACTGTAGGGACGAATACAGGTGAAAGTGGAAGTAGTAAAAGTTCTGGAAGCAAAAGTGGAGGTGGCTTCTTTTCTCAATTACTTGGAAGTCAAAAAGTATCTTCGTTTATGGGAGTTAATAGTTGGCCAGGAGAAACTCTCACTTTTACATTTGAAATGAGATTCCCTAGTGCGGGTACATTTGTACCTCTTCGTCCATTACCATTAGAACTATTTGCTATTTTCCCTGCGTCTCCTACTTCCATGACTCGACAAAAATCAATTCGTATTTCATCTATTGATATTATCTTATATGCTAGAACCGCCATTAGAGCTCATGAATACGATAAGGAAGTTCCTTTACAATTGAAAGTTTCTTCTCAAAAGAATCTTTCAATACCAATAAATTTAGCTGAAGCTGAACCGATCAAAAGAAATGGAGATACTATTTATGAATTAAAACTGCCCTCCAATCTTCTTGATGGTGTTCAGTTCCCTGACTATGTTTGTCCTACTTTTACTACCTGTAATATAGCTCGTAGTTACAGTATTGGCGTTGAAGTTGGATTTTACTGCGTCGAAGGAATTCCAGTTGATCATGTAGCTCTTCTTAGTGAGATCGTTGTACGTTCTGGTATCGATCCTCCTTCCACAAATAGTGCTAATAATGCTGGCGCTCCTCCTCCTCCACAAAAACCTCCCCGACCAGTTCAGCGTCCCGAAAAGTCCAACTATTCTGATTCCAGTCTTGAGCAAACTGCTGATCTACCATCATACGATGATGTTGTGGCTGAAACCTCCACTTCCTTCCAAGAACCTCCTCGACGCAATTTCGACCAATCTCCTGATTATTACAAAATCGATTATGAATAAGTCTCTGCCTCCGGCGGCTGGGCTTCGCCCAGACCCGTGGCTCCGCTCCGCGGAGGGACCGAATAAATATATTATTAATCTATTAATTATTATTCTATGCAGTTGGTTGTTCCTCTTCTGGAGCTGATTCAACCTTACCACGAGACATTTTAGGAAGTTTCTCAACCCAACGTGGTTCGACAAGAAGTACTTTGGCCTTCACAGATGACGTCAGCTCTTGATCCTTTTCATAAGCTTCAGGAAATGGTAAGAGATGAACTCCTCCCTCAATCCAGACTTTACGTCCTTCAACTTTAGTGGTCAAAGCTCGGACTATAACTATATTATCAGCCTTGGTAGGAGCTAAATATTGAATATCAAGAGTAGCTGTAACTCCAAGCTTATTTGGAAGCAATGGGAATCCACATCGACAAAATGATTCATCAATCAAAGTAGCCAATAATCCTCCATGGATAATCCCCTTGTGTCCACATAGTCTAGATCCTAAATGATAAAATACCAATAATTCTGATTGTTGAGTCTCCTGAATAATATATTCCTTTAGAAATAATGCCAGAGGAGTATGAGAAATCAATCCATCACCAATCAAAGTACCAGCAGTTAAAGAATGTTCCTTTTGTTCATCGCTAACATCATAAGCATGATGAATCTCATATTTTCCACTTGCTAATAATTCAACAACATAAGGGTGGTTTCGGATTAATTCATATTCTCCAGAGTATGTGGGAGTGTTATTGTCTTCAGTCATAATGAAATTATATGGGGTAGAGTAGGGTATAAATACGCTGGTGGATCAGTATTCTCAAAAGTATAATAAATCAAAAAGAATCAAAATAAACTCCGCTCAACGTAAAACAAACTTCCTTCTTCCCAAAGTGATAAATGTTCAAAAATATAATTAGATCAGATCAAAGCCGAACCCCGATATTTATTTCTAGTGCTCTATCGGTTATCCGAACGACCGATAGGCCTGCTCAGCCGCTTTCGTCATCTAGATAAGTAGATATCGGAGAGATCTCGGTGAAGAGTTTGCCCACAACAGCGGTTGTTGGGAATACTATATATAGTTAGTGTACGCGATATAACTGCGGCTGAGTTCAACATTTCTAATTTTTCTTCCCGAAGGGATTATATTTTGGTTTTATATTGTTTAGTGGAAGTTCATGGCCATGCATAGCGGAGCCGAGGTATGTACCATCTGAGCTGCGATAGATCTTGGTATAATAGTAGTGAGGTTATTCGAGATTGTCTAATGTAGTTGAATGTTTATCGAGGCTGAGTTGCGAGCTATGATCTGAGCAGAACCTATTTACTTAACATTCCAGTGATGACTTTATGAATGTATTCATACTCAGTATATAGAAAAAGTACTGAAATGGATACAATCTCTTGCATCCTAGCTATGGCATATCTGACCCGTTTACCTGTTTATCTCTTTATACCCCTTTGATAGGAGAGAAGAAATTTGAACTAAATATTATTTCACCCTAAAGCAACGTTTACTGTCTTATATTGGAACTTTACATAACTTCATTTGTCTCCCAAATCCAGTAACTTTCTACCTTTGCTGCAAAAGACTGTTAAGGGCATATTCCATTCCCCACATTGGTGTTATGAATCAACAAATCTTGATCTAACACCAACGTCCTGCAACCGTTGAAAGCACTAGCTATATCTTTTTGAAGTAAATCTATTGCTTTATCTAGATTTTTTTATTGCCAATCTCTTAATAAGACAAGTAAGCAAAAAATAAGTAGGTCTACCCTCCTTCACTATTCCGCTTCTGTCTTCTTCCTGCCGTCTTTTATCTAAAACACTTCTATCTTTAGATAGATGCTTTCTTGTCTTCCACAACGCAAGTTTTAGTGTCAAATGTACAGAATTAACAGGGATGCTTAACTTTGTTCTATATTCTCTAGAGAGTTAGGTCAAAGCACAGTAGTTTAACTCCATGTGGCTTCCTAGGTCGTTATCTGCATGCTAATATTCAGATCCCAATAATAAACTCCACATTCCTTATTATCTACCCACTAAAACTTTTCCTCAATTTTCCCGTATCGCTCTTCCCATAATAATTATAAAGGTTAATTATAAAGGTCTTATGATAAGTGAAATCTCGACGTAAAGTTTTACGTTTTTATAGAGGTATATCTGCAATATTCTGCCGTGGGTGTTTGATGATGTTTGATGATGTAGAGTGATTATTAAATAACAGATCTTTTTATAGAACCATAAAAAAGTACCCGGTGTAGACACTTAAAAATGGACTTAGACAGACTAAGCAGGTGATCGACGACGCACTTAATCTGCAACCTTATCTGCAACCTTCCTTGGTAGGTTGTTTAACTAAGCTCGGATGCAGAACACGCATTTCAATTAACAAAAAGGTATTGATATGAGAGTTAAGAAACCCTTATGTGTCTAGCGTAGTAGGTAGGAATCTTAATTTAGTTTAACTACACTGATGCTAATCTTTTGGGTGTTTTGTTTGTTATTGTGGCTCAAAGCAGTGATGCACTTTGCACGTTGTACGGTCTGAATTTATTTCTCACTCGAATAGATGATTAATTATGGCACGTTTCTTAGTCTACTATTCGGCAACTCACTCAGTTTTTCTGGCCTGATAAAGTACTCAGCGTTGCTATAAGCTTTGAATAGCCGACCTATGTTACCATAGTCTGTATAGCCCTAAAGGACATGTAGTGTCGTATACCAGTGCCATCTGCATTACATTACCCAGGTAGATACATGAGAGAGAATGAATGAATATTCATTAAAATATTTCATTATATGACGTTGCTATCAAAGCACAACCTACAAGATAGACTGAGGTTAAGATTTCCTGAATCGCTGTCAGCCATCAATTAGGTCATTTATAAGATAGAACACATCGTTAGAACTCTTAGTATCGCTTAAAATTATCTTGAAAAGGACGCGCGCCAGCTTACTTTTAACCTCAACCAATTTTGAAATAAGAAAAAGAAAACAATGTTTATCAACAGGTGCTGTTATCCGATTTTGTACAATCCTCATTAAATAACTCAGCGCTATTATTAACAAGCTTGTATCTTGACCATGCATTAATCTATCTTGTTTCAATAGTCAGCATTTTTTATAAGCCTTGTGGGTTAGTATCCTGTAACTCGTTTGACCAAATAAGCACCGATGCATAGGATGACAGTGACTAGATCAACACTACTTATTTTGCAACATCCCCTTTTGGTATGTTGGTTAACTCCTTGGTATGTTGGTTAACCCCTTGGTATGTTAGTTAACCCCAACGATTGCAATATAAAAGGGCCATACTTTGCTGATTTAAGTCCAACTCATAGACATCGGCAAAAATGTTTCTCCATCTGTTATTATTAGCTAATATCTGCTGCTTCTGTACTACAGCAGCACAACAGTACAACAATTATTTCTTCGTTAACCTTTTGGCTGATCCAGATCTCAGTATTCCACTTAATGCAGAGGCAACAGGGGGAATGGTGACTGTCGCCGACTGTTTTGTTACTTTATGTTCTGTTGCAACTGGTGGTGCGACCGAACCACAACTACGTTTCGTTGCTGCCTCCAATGAGTATAACCTCGCCGAAATCAATGCATGCATTGCGAACAAACTAAACTATTTTGCTCCTGGTCTGGTTGAAGGGGTAGCAATTACTGAGCCAGATCCTGCCGGACGTTGCTCGACATTGTCTTCACAGTCTAGTAGTGGTTTTTACTGTGATAATCTGGATTACTGCTCCTGTGCTCCTCATCAGACTGGTGCATTCTGCACAATGCCTCCCCCTCCTGACACTGCTCCCCCTACTGAACAGACTTCAACTAGTTCACTCTCTTCATCAACTACTGCTACTCCTGGTGCCCCTGCTCCGACGGAAACTACAAATGTAGAGGTCCAGCCTCCAGAAACAACGTCTACAAGTGGTGCTGTTGCCACAGAAGTTCAGCCTCAAGAAACAACTTCTGCGGGTACAGCTGCTCCCGCCGAAGCACAGGCTCAAGAAACAACTTCTGCAAGTACAGCTGCTCCCGCCGAAGCACAGACTCAAGAATCATCTTCTACAAGTGCTGCCGCTGCTGCTGCCACAGAAGTACAATCCCAAGAAACAACTCAACCTTGGGGGAATGGTACTACTACTGCTACTGCACAGTCTCAGGAAACAATACCAACAGCAGCAGAAACCCCTTCTGAGGAAACTGCTGCTCCTGTCGTAGAAACACAGGAGATGACCATCAGCACCACAATATGTCCACAATCTCAAGAAACAACTTCTCCAAGTGCAGAAACTATAAAAACCATACTTCCTCAAGAAAGTGTTCCTACTCCCTCAGAAATACAATCTCAAGGAGCAACGGCTGCCGCTGCTGCTGCAGAAACACAGCCAGCTGAAGTTACCGGCACAGCTGCAGAAACACAGGCTCCCGCCCAAGTATCAACTAATGGTAACTCCATTAATAGTATTTCTTTTATTGAAATGTCGTTGTTAATTCTTACGATGATTTTCACAGCTATAATGTAGATGATTTGGAATAGAAATAATAATTGATTTAATAAATATACTCAAGCTTTAATTTTCCCAATCAACTGCTCAAGATTTCAATAACTTCGAAAGAGGGCATAAAATCATACATTTGTCCGCTCTTCGATTGATTATCGAAAGTAATAACCACCAACCCTAACATGACCTGAAGCGAGCACAATATACTAAGTCCTCTGTTTAAGATTCTTAAATTCACTTGAAAACAATTTCAACTTGCCGCTCTACAAGGTTGAACAATTGTCTGGAATAATTGTGGTTGGGTCCTTTAAGGTATTGCGTGAAAGTACTGCATCTGTACTTAAAACCTTTATTTTAAACGATAAGACTTATTATTTCATCCATTGAATGAAGGATAAAATAGGTACCTTGTTTCCGTTACTATCTTACCATCCTTTACTGTATATAAGGCATTTCCGCGTAATCAATAGATGAATTGCATGCTTACAGAGTGGAATCTAACCGCAGACCATTGATATCAAAAAAAAGCTATAACACCTTCTGTTCACACCTGGTCTCCCACGGTATTACTGAACAAGGCTCTTCGTGCCTTAAATACGATTGATCGGACGGGAAATCTTGTTTTCTACGAGATATGGTCATAGCTGGAAGGCAATTTTAAGTTGAGAAATAGAGCCCGCAATCTGCATCACGTGATTTTTGTTTTGCTAAAGTCATATTAGAATGTATAATGGTCATTGCAAGCTCATTATATATGACAATAATTGTCATCACATTTCATACTTCAAACTCAGATTTGAAGACATCGCCAGATTGTGATCTTTCATTTTGAAGGTGCCTGCGGAGGTAGTTCAAGAAACATGAGAGCCAGCCATCTGTACCATATCTCCTACTGACGGAATCAGGTTTATGCTACACAGTAGTGGCTATAATAGCTTGTCTTAGGCCAATAGAGTATTAATCGCTCATTTTTGTTTATACGGTCAAGATTACTTGATAATCTTGAAAGTTGATAGAATCATATCATATGTGACCCTGAAGTGACTCTCATGCTTGGAGCATCATGATCGTGCTAGAATAATTGCCCCTCTGGTCTGGCTGTAAGGTACCACAATTAAGGTACCACAATAAAATAAAAAACTTCGCTAACCCAGATTCCCGATAAAGTTAAACAGTTGCATAACTGAGACTTTGAGAAGTGTGAGTTAAAGCAAATATTTCAAAGGAGTGTAGCCTGTTTGCAAATTACCCCTCTATCTAAGAATTGGCAACTGAGGAAGTTTTACCATCGTCTAAGACTTGCTTCCTCGGCTAAGAATAAAGGTTCATATCTTGTATAGCAGCAATCTTTAGATGTGGAAATGCTTAGCGCTTTTCTCCTGCATTTCTTTCGGCCGATCAATGAAATATTCATCGGCATATATTTCACCCCGCCATGTCTTCACAAAGAAAGTCAAGATCGACTCAATAGCTGAGCAATCAAGGAATGGCTTGACTTCTCACCATTTCAAGTTTATAGAGTTATCGCAGATCCTCCAGAAGGGGTTGTGGAGATGGTGTCCGAATTTGGAAATTTAAACTAATATCTTAGGCGATTATCATAATGTAAATTCGATTGAATTATAGTGTAGAAACTAAGGTGAGGTTGCGATAGTGTATCGTATCAAGCTAATCAATACTCTTGTTACATATTGAAGAGAGAAGGAAACAAATAACAGGTAACTGCCGATCCGGTTTCCGATCTCTCGTTACCCCTCATACCATGGCAGTTTGTACATTTTCTCCTGCTTTGAAAATCGATCGAGATGAAATCTTAACGTTGCTGAATTCGGAAATTAAAATACATCTCAAGGTGGTGGTGATATTCACTTAAGCAACTTTATCTTATTCTCGTTCTTATAGGATATCAAAAAGCTGCAAATGTCGATTCTTACTTCGAAAAATTCTATACTCATCCATCTTCCAATTATTTTATGGAATGTATTAATGTTATAAGTTGTCATAAGCTAGAGTTTAATATATTATTAAAAGTTCTCTTTTTGGGTTACTGCATTGCATTGACGTGTACCTGACAAGCAGGTACCGAAGTTTGTACGATATCTTTTACTAGCCTAATCAGGGGGGCAAGTTCCCCGCCAATTATTCTCCTGCATTCCCTATTATGGAATTTTCTTCATACATTGCTAATCTTGAGGCGACAAGACAAAAAGAAACAGACGCCATGATAGTCATATCGTGTCGTCATATGACAACACCGTCCAAAAACCCAAGAGGGGTCTTATTTCGATTTATTGGAGAGAAAACTATTTAAATGACAAAACTCTCCCATATAATTTTATCTTATAACTGATCCATACTAACCGCTTTCAATCTTTACTATCATAATGAAGTTCTCTCTCGCTCTTTTAACTCTTATGGCTGGTACTGCCATTGCCCTTCCACTTGGTCCTGATACTATTGCTGAAGGTGGCGCCCAATTGGCTAGCGATCTTTCCAACGCTGGAGAAACTGTAGCTTCTGATGCTTCTACCGGTGCCAATGAACTCGCCAACGGAGTTAATGTTGTTGCTGCTGGAATTAAGGCCGGCTCTGCTCAAGTAGCTTCTGACGCCGCTGCCGGTTTGAATGAATTAGAAAGTGGAGCTGCAACTGTAGCTGCTGCTGGATCCGCCGGAGCAGGCCAAGTTGAAGCTGATGCTAGCACAACTGCCAATGAGCTCAAATCTGGAGCCGGCGAAATTGTTGGAGATCTTGAAAAAGGAGCTTCTCTGCTCCCTTAGAGGCAAAATTTATTGTAACCTATCTATATTTAATTAATATTATTCTTAATAATATTTTCTTAACAATTAATTGTATGAGTAATGGATGTAGATATTTTTTGCGCTTGCAGGTACCTCCACCCAATGTGTATAATCACGTGATTTCAATCACCCTGTTTGTCCGAAATACGTAGTTTTGTAACTAAATAATGTGGGTAGACGTAAAGTGAAATTTCACGTTCAAGCTCTGTAAACAAACCAGCTATTCAATCTCTGAATAACAGAAAATAAGAAAAATGACCGATGAAGATGAATGGAAATATATATATCCTCCGTCAGCGGCGTCAGATGTTGATAATATTGAAGAATCGCCAAGAAAAAGGAGAAGAGGTTTGAGAAATACTTCGTTATTATCACCTATCGGTGTTCAACGACTGTCTGATAAACAGGAATTCTACGTCGGAGATTGCGTGCTATTAGAATCGGGATCCGATACACCATATGTTGGTATCGTTGAAAGTTTTTTCTTTAGTGAAAAAGGATTTATGGAAACCAGGACGATTTGGTTTCGAAGGCTGAGTGAAATTACCAGACAATCTGCGAAGAAGAATGCTCCAGAAACTCTCGATCACGAATTATTTGCTACTCCAGATACTGGGAGGGATTCATTGGATATTATTTTGGGACCTGCTGCTGTATTAAGCTACTCTAATTTTCAAACTAGAGATGAGAAGGAGAATAATGGACATGTGTTTTTCTGTAGACGAGCGTATAACTCAGATCGAGGTTTATTTACTAAAGAGGAATTTAATTGGTCTACTATTTATAATGGGAGGGGGTCAGATATGATTGAATTAACGAATAAACTTGAACAGGTGACTCCATCGGTGAAAAGAAGAGGTGCTACTGCTACCCCCAAAAGAAGCCCGCTGAAGAAGCCACTGCCTCGTAAAGTAACTATTGATCTAAGTAGTGGCGAAGAAGATAATGAAAAGGACAGTAAAGGTGGTTTTACAGATTCTGATGATGACGATTTTTTTGACGCAAAAGATGACCTTCAGACTGAAAATGAATCTGAATCACGACGCAAACGAAAGAGACAAACCTCACCGAGTGAACCCAAAACACCTACCAAACCGAAAACAGCGAGAAGCAGAACAGGTACCGCTACTCCCAAAACCCCTAGATCAAGTACGGTAAGCCCTGTCAAGAAGAGAATGGAAGGAACCCTTAGGCGTAAACTGAATCCACTAGGTTCTCCGGCAGTCCATGAACTCCCGAAACGGACATCTCCCGCTAAATATGCTCCTATAAGTCCTCACAAATCAGTTAGAGACCAACTCCATTCAGCTGCGATACCAGATTCGTTACCATGTAGAGAATCAGAATTCTCACAAATATTCTTATCTCTCGAAAGTGCTATTAGCTCGGGAGCAGGTACTTGTGTTTATGTTAGTGGTACTCCAGGAACTGGTAAAACTGCAACTGTACGTGAAGTAATTGCTCAATTGCAATTGCGAGTCGAAGATGAAGAATTACAGCCATTTACTTTTGTAGAAATTAATGGCATGAAACTGACAAACCCGCACACAGCCTACGAAATTTTATGGGAGAGCATTTCTGAGAAAAAGGCAGCAGCTGCCACAGCAATGGTGCTATTAGAGAAGCAGTTTAAATCACCATCAGATAAGTCGAGTAAGCCGGTCGTTGTATTAATGGACGAACTGGATCAATTAGTCACCAAAAATCAAGGAGTAATGTATAATTTTTTCAACTGGCCAACGTTGACCAATTCGAAGCTTATTGTAGTGGCAGTAGCTAATACAATGGATCTGCCGGAAAGAATGCTATCTAATAAAATTTCTTCGCGGCTTGGATTAACCCGTATTCAGTTCCCAGGTTATAATCATGAGCAACTTCGAGAGATAATAAGCACTCGTCTTGCAAATCTTCCCGATGGGTTGGGAATTGTTGAAAAGGATGCTATTGAATTTGCTGCTCGTAAAATTGCTGGTGTCAGTGGAGATGCAAGGAGAGCATTAGATATTTGCCGAAGAGCAGTTGAACTAGCGCAACCGGAGGAAGGAGATGCCGTCCCCGATGAGGATCTTGTCACTACTTATAAGGTAACTATCGATCATATCAAAAAGGCCATATCCGAGTCAACCAGTTCTCCCATTCACACTTTCCTTCGAGGACTATCTATGTCGGCCAAAATATTCATCTGTGCGGTTCTTTCCCGCGTTCGACGTAGTGGAGTCATAGATAATTCGCTTGGGGATGTCCTACAAGAAACAGAACGAATAATAAAATTATCTAACGAATCAGAGCGACTGTCACGAATCCTCTTTAGTAGCAAAAGAGTGAGAATGGCTGGATTCCAGTATGCCCTTAATGAACTTGTTGAAGGCGGAGTCCTTATCCAACAGATATTACGAGGGGAACGAAGTGCTAACATTCGTCTTTCCCTCGGCGAAGAGTATATAAAAAGTGCATTTAAAAACGATCCACAAGTTGCTGGCATGTTATAATATATCGCATTCTACTTCCATTTGTCGTTCTACTCTACTCCCTACGGCTGGGCTTTTTGGCATCGTATGTCACTCTGTTCGTTCGTTATCGTCCTTCCGCGAAGCGGAACTGCGGGACTGGGCAGAGCCCAGCCGCCAGAAGCAAAACTAGACAGGTATAATAGTATATGGTCATGCATTGGAAGTTCGTATAAAAGAAAGTGCATAAAGCAAAGGACAAAAAAAGCAAGAATCAAGAGTAGGACGAATATATAGAAGAATGAAAAGATATGGTTATGACCATTGTTGATATATAAGTAATGGTTGGCCCGTTTCTGTGTATTCGTTCATATTCAGTTTCAAATCAAATGCTTTAGAAAGAACAATTTTGAAAATCTTTTGAATATTTATCATTTCTTTAGTCGAACAGAAAATTAAACTGGCTTTCATAGCTTTGGCAAATCGCTTAGCTTGTCGAGAGATTTCCTCTTGATCTGCGTCAGACATTTCAGAAAAAGCGTCGAATTTAGTACCAACTAAAAATGGAATGGCAGTCTTGTTGAATCCTCTAGCTTGACGATACCATTCTTTGACTGAATTCAGAGTTGATTTACGAGTCAAATCAAACATGAATAAAATGGCCACTGCATCATTCGATACTAATGGTAGCATATTAACGAATTCTCGCTGCCCTCCTAAATCCCATATCGAAAATTTAATTTCTGTGTTACGAATATTAACAACTTTCTCCATGAAATTGACACCTAATGTTTGAATATAATCTTCATCAAATGATCCTTCCACATAGCGGACCATAAGGGAAGTTTTACCAATTTGAGCATCTCCAATCATTCCCACTTTTAAAGAAACAGAGTTTTTCTGCGGTCCAGATAAATCTATTGGCTTGTTTGGAGAAGATGGCGGGGATGACGAATGTGGTGGTTGTGGGGGTAAAGAGCTCATTCTTGTGATGGGTAAATTACTGGAGTTGTATTCAAAATCAGAGCCTCCCTATTTATTCTACTATATCGTTTTATCCTTCTTTTCAAAATTCAGAATCCCTTCAACCTCTTTTTCTCGTTCGTTAACTTTTGACACGGTCTATCACTCGCAATTATTGATTTGTTTACATCTTCCTAATTTCGACCCTGATTTGGTAGTTGATGTTAGGGTATTTTACACAACCTCTACCGCTTACGCGCTTTACCCCTGGTTCTGCCCCCGGTGGCCGGGTTTTGCCCGCCCCCGTTGTTCCCACTACGCGGGAATTATTGGTAACTTTCAGCCAGAGTCACTGATCTGTGGGGCTATAGAGCCAGAGTCGTCCAGATAACCACCAAAAGACCCCGAAATTCTACTTTGTCAAAATCAGACACTTATGCGTAGGGCGCGATCTAACCAATGTTTGATCATCATCGCTTCTTCCACTCAACCTCCCCGCCAAATGTCGAAAAGGCTGTTCCATTCATTTCGGCCTTTACGGAAAAACCCTTATTACTTCTATGATCTGGCTAAAAAGCAGCCAAGGCAGAGCTTTGATCCAAGCTACTACTCATTTGGCAATGTGGAATCTACCGAAGAAAGGGTGAAAAAGGTATTTGGGGAGCTGGGCTCAAGAGATGCAAGTCGACAAGAAGCTCTTCATAAAGCCAGAACTATTGCTGGTGTTAAGGTACCTGAAAAACCAGAAGAACCTACAAATTGCTGTATGAGTGGATGTATCAACTGTGTGTGGGAAATGTACAAAGACGATTTGGAAGATTGGAGATCAAAGCGAAAAGAAGCAAAGCATCGATTATTGACAGATCCAAAATACTTAGCTTTGGCATGGCCCGAAGATTTTGGTCCTGAGCCTGAATCTAGATCGACTGGTGGAGCTGGATCGCAAGCTGGATCAACAGTTATAGAGGATGATGAAGCATGGGATGATGTAGATATCAATATTAAAGTATTTGTAGAGACTGAGAAAAGGCTACATGCTTTAAAGAGGCAAAGGCTATTAGCTCAGACGTAACTATGACTATGCGCAGAGTATTAGACGGATGAATAGAACACTGATCTACCAGTCTACTAATTGTAACTATACTATATATATTCTTATGATAACTATTTAAATACATTTGCATTATAATCTTATCACTAGCTGGTTAAATAGAAATTTAGGGAATTGTGTCAAGGGTTAACATGGATTTCTATATGACTGAAATATCACATATATCCAACCGATAGGTCGTTCACTAGTTGCATGCGCTACACTCTATTATAAGTCGCAACAATACCCCAGCTATTAAAGAACCCTTATCCTATCTCATCTCACATCTACCCGCGAACTAAAGAACGATGCGATAAGTGAAACTTAAAGACCAAAATAACCCTAAATAGATTATTATTCTCCCTCCATAGAAGCATAAGTGATGCGAATAATGACCCCCACCATGTCGCGATGAACGCCTAATTCGGAACCGCTATTATCGACTATTAAAACCATTATATGCTCTTAACAGAACTCATTCTGAATTCACCCCGTTAACGGCGGCATCGGGTTATAGCAGGGATTGCTTTTTTTTGAAAAATTTGATACAAAGCAAATCACCAGGAACTACCACTAAGACAATAGGCGTAACTGGGCCAGGGGATTCAACCATAGGCTAAGCTTAGCTAGAGAACACTATAGAACTAATACTAGTACCCGCATTAACATTGAATGTCCCCACAATAACCAATCAACTAGCCCTAAAACCTCCCTATGAATCTTTTAAACACCGATTTCATTAACTATAATACCCTCTTTCTTTCCTCTTCCTTCTCTTCACAACTTCCCCTCCCCGAAATCGCTCAGAGTCACAATGCATCAACATCAAAGACAACTTCCCCCGGATCATTAATCATGATAACTAAAAATGCACAATTGCTGGTCGTTTATTGGACTGCTTGTAATTAAGCAGCGGACCGATATCGCTACCTGAGGTTATATTCCGGGAAGTTGTTTCTATATATAGTAAAATACCCTAATATCTTAAGGTTTTTCTCAATGACTCTTTTCTCTCCTACTGTATGATATGCAATAGGCGCATATCTGACCAGGTAAGCGCTTGTACGAAGAGATGGGGTGTTGTACAATAACGTATTAGGATTAGGTCTACGCTACTATTAATTCAAAGGGCCCAGTTGAAAAAAAAACTATATAAGTGCGCCTATTCTCTGCATTTGTCAATTCCTTTTCTCTTTCTTTTCTTTTCACTATTACTATAACTAACTATACAAACACATAAAAATGAGTTCAAAAATTCTTAGAACTGCTGCCCGTGCTGCCCGTAATGCTAGAATCGTAGCTGCTCCAGCTGAAAAGAGAGCTTTCTCTGCTCTTGCTAAGGCTGCTGTTGCCCGTCCTTCAATTGCTTCTGCTCGTTCTGCTGGCGTTGCCGTTGAAGCTCGTCGTGGACTTAAACAAATCAATTTCGGTGGTACTGAAGAAACTGTTTACGAAAGAGCTGATTGGCCTCGTGAGAAACTCTTGGATTATTTCAAGAATGATACTTTAGCCCTTATTGGTTATGGTTCTCAAGGTCACGGTCAAGGTCTTAACCTTCGTGATAATGGCCTTAACGTCATTGTTGGTGTCCGTAAGAACGGTGCTTCTTGGCAACAAGCTATTGACGATGGTTGGGTTCCTGGTACCAATCTTTTTGATGTTGATGAGGCTATCATCAAGGGTACTTATGTTATGAATTTACTCTCTGATGCTGCTCAATCTGAGACTTGGCCCCACATTAAACCTCTTCTTACTGAAGGTAAAACTCTTTACTTTTCTCACGGTTTCTCCCCAGTTTTCAAGGATTTAACCAAGGTTGATACTCCCAAGAACATTGATGTTATCCTTGTTGCTCCCAAGGGTTCTGGACGTACTGTCCGTACTCTTTTCAAGGAGGGTCGTGGTATTAACTCTTCATATGCCGTTTGGCAAGATGTTACCGGTAAGGCTGAAGAAAAGGCTCAAGCTCTTGCTGTCGCAGTTGGTTCTGGTTATGTCTACAAGACTACTTTTGAAAGAGAAGTACACTCCGATCTTTATGGTGAAAGAGGTTGTTTGATGGGTGGTATTCATGGTATGTTCCTTGCTCAATACGAGGTTCTTCGTGAACGTGGACACTCTCCTTCTGAAGCTTTCAATGAGACTGTTGAAGAAGCAACTCAATCTCTCTATCCTTTGATTGGAAAGTATGGTATGGATTATATGTATGATGCTTGTTCTACTACTGCCAGACGTGGTGCTCTTGATTGGTCTCCAAGATTCAAGGATGCTCTTAAGCCTGTTTTCAACCAACTTTACGACTCTGTTCTTGATGGTACTGAGACCAAGAGATCTCTTGAATTTAACTCTCAAAAGGATTACCGTGAGAAGTTTGAGAAGGAGCTCCAAGAGATCCGTGATCTTGAGATCTGGCGTGTTGGTAAGGAGGTTCGTAAGCTCCGTCCTGAGAACAACTAAGTTGTTGCTTTCTCGGTCCAACCATAAAAAAATACACTCCCTTTTTCCTGTCATAGTGGGCATTTAGGGGTTAAAAAGTTTGTATAGTGTTCCATGAAGTGAATTTACGAAATCCCTGTGATGTCTTATGATGTGAAACGATTTATCCTATATGTTTTAGTTTTGTTTTTATTTTAATATAATGTCAGTTTATCTGTATGAACGAGGTGATTAAGAGGCTAGGCGGAGTCTAGATTGAGGTGGAAATGAGTTATAGTACATTGTCTATAGATAAGGTTTATACATAGATCTATTTAGTGAATTCCTTGAAATTGGGAGTTGATTTGAAGACAACTTTTCCATTTTCAACTGTTGCAATTTTGAAATGGTCTTCTGGTTTGCCGGACAGACCAGATGAAATAGCAGAGGCTGCTATTTGATCGTTTTCAGATTGAATGTTTTTGGCAATGAGGGATACTTGAGATTCAATGTCTGGTTGGGATTTAAAGGATGATGGTATGAGACTGTTCGGGGATAAGGATTCGAATGCATGATGCGAGGCAGATTGGATGAGTAAAACAGTAGGACCTTGGATTTGGAGATAATGGGAAGAATCTGAACGGATTGTTGATATGGCCCAAGAGAAGATGGATTTAGTGATTGAAGAAAGACGGGAGAGAAGGGTTGGTTTTGGAGTGGAATTGGCATCAGTGATTGTAGTTTCATTATCATTTAATTTATAAGGAATTTTATAAATTGATGGAATAGAAGCGTTTAAGTTGTTGGAATCTAATGAATAAGCAACTAGGCTGGGTTTTTGTACAAGAAATTTTTCATCTTTATTAAGCACAATCTGATATAATTGGCCTGCCGAAGCTAACGCAACAGTTCCTCGGCCGGATAGGAAAGTATGTGCTAGCTGAGGGGATTGTTTAGTTTTCCTCGAAAGCCTAGATATGATCGACCACCCAGTTCTTGGGAATATTTGTAAAAGTTCGCCTGAATAGGCATGTAAACTAGATGGATTGGTTACAATCCAATCGGTAGTACCATCAAGAGCTATTATAGCAATTGAAGTATTTTTTGAAGCAGTACAAGAAAGTAAAGTTGATACTGGAGTAGTGGAGATTATTTTTTGATAACACCATGGTAATCCGGATAATATTCTTGTAAATGGGCTTTTTGCAATATGTAGAGTGGTGATAATCGATTCGATATTGCCAAGAGTAGCAACTAATGAATTTCGACGAGTGTATAGTGGAGTTGAGGGGGGTAATCCCACTTTAAGCAGCGAAGCAGGAGAGCCTAAAACTTCAAATGATACTAATTGGATGTTAGGATTGAAGGAAGAGATTATTGGGAGTGCACTTGTGTACTTACCATTGTCAGAACTTGATGGACTTCGAATATCAAGGGCATTTTTGACATAATTACCACTTCCAAGGTGAACTAAAGTACCAGTTGATGGTGCTTGTAAAATATGCAATCCTCTCTTAACAGATTGTGTTACCTGTAAAGGTATTTTTGATGCCATGAGAATTACGAATGGATGAATTGAATTGGGTTCGTTTGAGAGACCCTTCCTACCTGCCCTTAGCTAGTCATTGGACAGTTAGAAAGAGAATCTGAATGGTGATGTGGTGCGGCTGAGGTTTGTTTGCACGTGATATTAAGATAGTAAAAAATGAGAGAGAAAATATTTTGCTAGTATATAGTATGTGGCTGCGGAAAGGAAAATAGTCACATTAAAAAACATTCCAACGGAGTGCGCTTCCCGTAATATCACGATACCAGAATACCAGTACCTTAGATATGTAAACGTTATTTCATAAAAGAAATGTAGTGTAACGTTTCAACGGGCCACTCCGGGAGTGTAATAATAGAATAATAAAAGAAATTAAAGTGTGTGAAGTTTGTAAATTATGGTCGTGTGCAGTCTCTATGATGATCAGGGCAGTAGCTAGCGGGATCCCTGCCGCGAGACCCGAGAAAAGTCACCTCATGATTCTTAAGGAAAAGTTTTTCCGCGCGGAAAAATCACCGGATTATTTTGGAATTTAAGGAGTGGGGGTTAGTGGGTGTTTGCGATAGGTGGGCTTGAATTTATATTGTATTAAGGGGGTTGGGAGGTAGGTTTTGGAAGTGTCAAAACAACGGTGCTTCTATAATTGGTTGATAATTTGCTGCTGTTATTGTGTGCTATTTACTCTGTACTATTTACTATTTCTATTTACTATTTTCTATTTACTATTTTCTATATACTACTATATATTATGCAACTCTATCGTTGCTTACTATCTACTGTTTACTTTCTACTCTATCCGTTGCTTGTGCCCACCTACTATTGAATGCCCAAGTACCCACCCATATAGAACCCGGTTCATCACCGTTGATTTTATGCAGGGTCAAAACATCTGCCATTCAAACCGACGATTGTAACACTTTAAAGTGGTTATTAACTAACTCATTAATCGTCAAGGTACTACTATCAACAAAGCCACTTGTAATATTGAAGAAACGTGCGTAGATTCATCACCTCTTGCCCACCACAATATGCGGGCTAACTATCAGGAGATTTTTCTTGTTTGTTTTCTTTTGTGGTTCGTATCTGCAAAGAGCTGATAATATGTTAGTATGCAAGATCCACCACTTATATTGAGAAATCCTCATTCCTCCTGTCTGCAATTAGCAATATCAACAGCATTACCACGGCAATAGGCACCAGCACCCTTACAGAAAACATCTAAACTACGCATTATCATATCGGATGCTTCATAAGTTTATCCGTTCTATTCACACGGATAATAGCGGAAAATTTATTTAAGCTCCGAATCGATACATCACATTATGCGCTATACACTCATATCGCGCATGTGGGTTTTCGCAGGCGGTGAATATGCATGTAACGTTTTTGAGTGGTGTGCTTGCCTTGTTCCTTTGTTCAAGGTGACCTAGATTTTCACATCGCGGCTCTTCAATTGGCGGTAAATAGGGACAAGTGGGGACCAACATTGTGTGTGACGAAAACGTTGAAACTATTTGCTTTAAGTAAAAAATTATATATAAGGGCAACCTAATCCTGCTTAGGATTGGAAAAATATATATTTCATATTATCATAAACAAAAAGCAATTGGTAATAAAAGGCCAATAAATTAGATAAATTAAACAATGGTTAAGAACGAAGTTAGTTTGGGTGATTATTTGTTCACCAGATTTAAGCAATTGGGTGTTAATACCGTAAGTTGAAGGTTATGAGTGTGGTGAATTATAATGGTGATGGTAAATTGAAGTGGTGAAAGGGGAATTGAGAATTGAGAATTGAGAATTGAGATGTAATTCGTTATTATGAGATGCGAATTTAATAATTGCAGTTAGTAAAGCAATTGTTGCTATATTGAAATGACAATTGTAACATTGCTTACTTTGTTTAATCCTATTCAATCTCTGTCACTCCAATTCTTATATTATGCGTTATAGCAACTCAGACGCTTGACGTTGACGCTATTGGCTATCCACTGATGTTGTACATCTGAAACCATTTCACATCAAACCTGCATATTCATGCAATCACCCCTGCCCTGCATATCTCTAACATCCATTCCAGATCTTTGGTGTCCCCGGTGATTTTAACCTCGCCCTTTTGGACCATATCTATAATATTGATGGTGTTCGTTGGGCTGGTAATACAAACGAATTAAATGCTGGTTATGCTGCTGATGGTTATTCCCGTCTTAAGCGTTTGGCATGTCTTATCACCACCTTTGGTGTCGGTGAATTGTCTGCTTTAGCTGCAGTTGCCGGTTCATACGCCGAACACGTTGGATTAGTTCATGTTGTCGGTATCCCCTCCATGTCTGCTCAAAAGAAACATTTGTTACTTCATCATACCCTTGGTAATGGTGATTTCACTGTATTCAAGAGTATGTCTGGTAGAATCTCTCAAAATGCAATTGTCATTTCTGATCCTACTAATGCTGCTGAACAAATTGATAAAGCTCTTCGTGTTGCTTATGTCTATCAACGTCCAGTTTATTTGGCTATCCCTGCCAATTTATCCGATTTTGCTTTGGATGGTGATTTACTTAAAGAAAAAATTAGTCTTAAATTAGAACCTAATCCTCCTGAGGCTGAAGCTGAAGTTATTGAAGTTATTACTGAAATGGTTTTGAAAGCTGATCATCCTATTATCCTCGTTGATGCTTGCGCTTCTAGACATGGTGTCATCGAACAAACTGCCGAATTAGCTAAAGTAACTCAATTCCCTGTTTTTGTTACTCCAATGGGTAAAGGTGCATTTGATGAAAATAATGAAAGATTTGGAGGTGTTTATGTTGGTTCTTTGACCGATCCTGAAGTTGCCAAAGTAGTTGAACATGCTGATCTTATTCTTTCTGTTGGTGCTATGTTATCAGATTTTAACACTGGTTCCTTTACTTATCATTATGATACTCAAAATATTGTTGAATTCCACTCCGATTACACCAGAATTCGTAATGCTACTTATGGTGATGTTAAAATGCAACTTTTCTTGGACAAATTATCCCAACGTCTATCTACTATCCCTACCAAGAGAATCTGTGATGTCCCCGTATTCCCTGCTCATCAACCAGCTCCACCAGAGACTCCTTTAAGACAACAATTTTTATGGTCAAGATTGAGTGGATGGTTACAAAAGGGCGATATTATTGTTACTGAAACTGGTACTTCATCATTTGGTATTGTTCAAACCAAATTCCCCGAAAAAGCCATTGGTATCTCCCAAGTCTTGTGGGGCTCCATTGGTTATTCCGTTGGTGCTGTTGCTGGTGCTGCTATGGCCGCGGCTGAAACCGATCTTTCTCGTCGTGTCATTTTATTCGTTGGTGATGGTTCTCTTCAATTAACAGTTACTGAAATCTCTACGCTTGTTCGTTGGGGTCTTAAACCTTATCTTTTCATCCTCAATAATGACGGTTATACAATTGAAAGATTGATTAGAGGTGAAACTGCTGGTTATAATGATGTTCATATGTGGAAGTACAGTAAACTTTTGGATTTATTCAATGCTAAGGATTATGATGCTGTTCAAGTTTCGACCACTGGTGAATTGGATAATCTCTTTAATGATAAGAAGTTTGCTGTTCCATCTAAGATCAGAACAATTGAAGTATTCCTTCCACAAATGGATGCTCCTGCCAATCTTGTCAAACAAGCCCAAATCACTGCTGCTACTAATGTCGAATAAGTACTTTCACTATTAGCTTTTATTTAAATTCTCATTCTCAAAATATATATCATTCACTAATACTTCTCGTTCGTTTTCTGCCTTCGGCGGCTGGGCTCTGCCCAGACCCGTTGCTCGCTCCGCTCGAATGTGGGTTACATGCATAAATCTTACATTGCTTCTAGTAGCAATCGATGATGATCTCCCTGACCCTGCATAGTAAATGTTGTTCTCGATTTAGTAATAAATTTCGTTAATATGCGATACGAACCTTACGAAGTTCCCCGCTCCGTGTCTGCCACCAAAATCTCGCACGACTGCCCAACGTCAACGTCAACCAAGCAACTGTTACATCCAGGACAAGATTGTTTTCTTTAGGGCACATCAAGATCTGCCAAGTCAAATGAAAGAATCCACATTCCACAAGTCAGTGGAAACTGCTATCAGTCAGTCTTTGCAAACGAAGAAAAATTTACTGGTGCTAGTCAGTCCTGGTATGTGTGGGGTAGAGAGTGGGATGACGGTCTTTTCGGGTTCTAACAAGTGAATAGCGGACTCGCAATCAGATGAGTTATTATGGGCAGATAGATTAGTAAACTTATCACAGGTATGTATTAGGACAAAAACGCTCACGTAGTGTGAGTACAGAGGAGGTTCTAGGAGGAGCTCTGCTGCCGGAGGCAAAATTAACATCTATTTTTAGTCTGAAAATTTGATAAAAGAAAGCTTTGTCCCCTTAGAAGTGACTGGTGGTACTCAAGAGTACCAATTCTTTAGTCAGATATTCCCCGTTAATAATATTCCAAGCATATTTATTATAAATCAATCGATTATTGTGGATCGGTTTGATGGACCAATCTCTGTAGATGATTTTTTGGAAAGGCTTTCGCGGGCTAATGGTGATAGTGTAGATGATGGCATAGGTGGTTTAAGTTCAGAAGAGGATACTCCTAGTGAAACGGGTGGGTCTAATACCCCAAACGAGGAAAATACAGGAGTGGTGAGTGAGCCAACCAATAGAAATGTCAATACTCCAGCTACAACTGTGAGTACAACTCATACTGTCACTCCCATCGATCCATCTACACCCACACCGGCCCCTCCTACTACCCCTGTTTCACCTCACAGCAGTACCACTCCAAAACCAATCACACGTTCAACTTCACCAAAAAAACATAGAGAATCTAACTCAGCATCCTCTATCCCCCATTCTACCACTCCATCTTCTGGCCTTTCGGATACTCAACGATATCAATTGGAAATGAAAAAACAAAGACAAGCAGAAGTGGACGAAAGGAATCGTATTTTAAGACTTTTACAAACCGATCGCGAGGAAAGACGAGTTCAAAGATTACAGCATCAGCAGGAATTACAAGAAAGTTCTGCTTCCTCTTCTGGTAATAGTATTCAACCCCATAAAAAGCAAACTCGTGCTCTGTCCTTATCTCAGTCCAACCAATGTGCGCTTGTGATCCGTCTATTTGATGGTCAAGCACTGAAAAATATTTTTACGAATACTGATAGTTTAGAAACAGTTCGTAAATGGGTCGATGAAAATAGATCCGATTCTAATAATCCATATCAATTCTTCCAAACTTTCCCTAAACGTTCGTTTGGCCCTGGGGAAGAAACAAACTCTCTGTTGGAATTGGGATTATGTCCATCGTCTACTTTGATTCTCAAGCCAGCTCAAAATGTTTTGAATGCATATTCTTCATCCATGCCATCGTCGTATTCCCCATCTGCGTTGTTAAATGTTGGTGCTCGTACATTAACTGGTGCCCTTTATACGTTTCTTGGTATTGGTTATAAACCATCACCTCCTCTTCAATCATCAGCGTCATCCCC